>CM040183.1:17770184-17827684 GCA_022606455.1 Callitettix versicolor | reverse complement strand
ATTCAAAACTGAAAGCGGAAAACAATATCCAACACATGACTGTTATCAAAATGGCGCCTGTTGTTTCAAGGTTAATGTATTACTTATATCATGTAGGCCCGAGTTACCGGCACTCTGCCACTTTAAGGTTCCTTGGTTTTTTAATCTTAATCACAACACTTGAATTACAATTATTCAAACTTCGATTCAGTAATTAATTTAATCGTGCATTTAAATTATAGTCTCATAATCCGAATGCGTTTAATCGTTATGATAATAAAGTTAACATAAATATTTAACTTGTTTTACGGAGATTAATCACTGTTTAATTCTATAAGAAGGCGTTGATATATTTAGAGAAATTACTTTGGTTTGCTTTACTTAAATATATTTTTTAACGTTGAGGCCTATTTTAATACGGCAGTTTTCAAACTATTTTAGCTAAACCCCTTAAAGTATTATCGAAACCCGATTTTCTCATAATTGTTCCAACGATTTCGATCGGATTTTGCTGAAGCTATTTACAAAAACATACCTCATCAAGTTTTTCCTCAAAGTTAAATCACGCGATATATTTTTTTAATTCAAATTACAGTAGCGTATTTGTAATAAATCAAATTGTGTTACGGGAGTCAAAAGAAAAAAATGTTATCTGACCGCCGTTGTATTTGTTTTGTTAATAATCCTTATATTTTACTGTAATTTGATTAAGAATATCTTTTAAGAACACGAAAAGTTTTGGCAATGTTTTTCTACCATTTATCTTTACAGCAAAGTAACACGTTTTTATTTTCAGAAAAAAAGAGATTTAAAGAGAATATGAAAATGTTTCGTATAAAGTGGCACAATAATTTTCAAAATGTGTCAAAAAATTAATATGCAACCAAAACTTTTGACGGTGCAAAATTTAGAATAGATTTGTATCTAAATATATGAAGCATTTTGTGAATTACATATTTTCGAAAATAAATAGTAATCTATTTCTCTTGATGACGAAACTGTAACCATTAATTTATTGTAACTATAGTAAATCAGCTGATTGTAAAATTAAAAGCACTATTAAACCACCCTAAATTTAACAATTTTTTTTATTAGTTCATCTTATTCTTTAGGCAGTAATAATTAATTTATTGTGACTGTAGTAAATCAGCTGATTGTAAAATTAAAGGCACGATTAAACCACCCTAAATTTAACAACTTTTTTATTAGTTCATCTTATTCTTTAGGCAGTAATAATTAATTTATTGTGACTGTAGTAAACCAGCTGATTGTCAAATTAAAGGCACGATTAAACCACCCTAAATTTAACAATTTTTTTTATTAGTTCATGTTATTCTTTAGGCAGTAATAATTAATTTATTGTGACTGTAGTAAATCAGCTGATTGTAAAATTAAAGGCACGATTAAACCACCCTAAATTTAACAACTTTTTTTATTAGTTCATCTTATTCTTTAGGCAGTAATAATTAATTTATTGTGACTGTAGTAAACCAGCTGATTGTCAAATTAAAGGCACGATTAAACCACCCTAAATTTAACAATTTTTTTTATTAGTTCATGTTATTCTTTAGGCAGTAATAATTAATTTATTGTGACTATAGTAAATCAGCTGATTGTCAAATTAAAGGCACGATTAAACCACCCGAAATTTAACAAATTTTTTTATTAGTTCATCTTATTATTTAGGCAGTAATAATTAATTTATTGTGACTGTAGTAAACCAGCTGATTGTCAAATTAAAGGCACGATTGAACCACCCTAAATTTAACAAAATTTTTTATTAGTTCATCTTATTGTTTAGGCAGTAATAATTAATTTATTGTGACTATAGTAAACCAGCTGATTGTCAAATTAAAGGCACGATAAAACCACCCGAAATTTAACAATTTTTTTTATTGATTCATGTTACTTTTTAGACAGTAATAATTAATTTATTGTGACTGTAGTAAACCAGCTGATTGTCAAATTAAATGCACGATTGAACCACCGTAAATTTAACAATTTTTTAATTAGTTCATCTTATTGTTTAGACAGTAATAATTAATTTATTGTGACTCTAGTAAATCAGCTGATTGTCAAATTAAAGGCACGATTAAACCGCCCTAAATTTAACAAATGTTTTTGATTGGTTCATGTTATTCTTCATTAAAATATTGTAGATAGACAGTGAAACCCAGAGGTGCTTATACTGCCCCCTAGTTAGTTATACGACCCTGTGTGTGGAACATTGTCAACAAGTGGGTAACCGAAACGGTTCCCTGCTGCATAACAAGCATACAACCGTACAAACACGAGGAGGTCTTCAGATGTATTTACAGAGCGTGTGGCGTTGTGCTTGTAAATAACTCGGCTACAGACAGTTTTACCCGGCTGATTAGATATACTCGGCCATAAACAATCTGCACCTTATCTGCCCGCCCGCCTCTCCGCACCGCTCCAACACCTTCCACTTTGGCCTTTGCAAAATACAGCTTACTGACAGATTAATTTTAAAGTTTTTGGAATTATTTTAAGGATCTTTAATAATTAAAAGGCTATTTAGGTCGTCATCAAAAGGGAGATTCCAGGCTTTTGTTGTAATGAAAATGAGAATTCCTTTCACTTTGAGGCTTAATGTAAATGATTAGGATTATGATATTCTTCCCGTCAGTGGTCTATCAACTCACCTCATAAAGGCTACCGCGGTTTCGAAACTATATCGTTTCATCTTCAGGCCGTTATACAAAATGTTAAATCCCTCTGTCGAGGTCGTCACAAAGTCAAACAAAACATTAAAACATGTATCACAAACACTGAACACAATTACACGTTTAAAATATTCATCATGAAATTCGGCTTGGCCAAGCTACACACGCGACTCGTACGTCGTTACATTCCGGACTCAATAATGACGTTACTGAGTCCGGAATGTAACAACGTACGAGTCGCGTGTGTAGCTTGGCCAAGCCGAATTTCATGATGAATATTTTAAACGTGTAATTGTGCTCAGTGTTTGTGATGTATGTTTTGTTTGACTTTGTGTCGACCTCGACAGAGGGATTTAACATTTTGTATAACGGCTTGAAGATGAAACTATAGAGTTTCGAAACCGCGGTAGCCTTTACGATGTGAGTTGATAGACCTGACGGGAAGAATAGGACATAATCCTAATCATTTGAATATGTGGTCCGGTGGCTATGTTACAATAACTTAATAAGTACCTCAATAATAGACAAATGTTTTTATAAATCTTTAATCATTAACGATGTTTCTCCAAGTATTTTTGGAAAACACTTTTTAGACATGTGCAATATTCTTCATAAAATGTTAATTTTCCGAAGTGGTTATAAGTTAATCGGAATAACGCTAAAATCAGCTTCAATAATTTTTTGTAAATTTTTAAAAAACATATAATTTTGAAGTGCTATTTTCGTAGCATTAAATTTAAACTGGAGAAAGTTAGAGCTTTGTCTATTGTCACTGATTAAAAAGAAAGGGATAAACATTTTTTCTTTAAATATTTACTTAGTACCTTTACTTAGTACCCGACTGTAAACGTTGTTACTATGTTTGTAACAGCTCTTAATTATTTGTATGAGTGTTTCCCATATGCTTCTATTGTCCGCGTAGCCTATTCTTACAAAACAATGTTGAAACTTAGTTTAAAGCTCAGATTCACTGCTTTGTGTATTGTTTTTAACTTAGTGCTCGCTATTCTCTGTATAAATAACTAGAAACGTGCAATAACAGTTACAACTAAAACTAGTTTTGAATTGTTAGCGAAAACACCATAAGGTGTTATAACAGTTAAAACGCCATAGTTATTTGGCATTTCAGTATCTTCGATTTGTATGGTACAAAGGTACAAAGGAAACGCTTTGTAATGCTGTACAAAAACACAATGCAGTCATAGTATCTGATGTTCGAATTAGAAATCGATATAGAAAGTATTAACGTCTTAATGTAAGATTGAGATTGTGGTTTTAGTAACATCAGGTTAACGTTTAGACGCTAGAGGTGAATTCTGACAGACGTTTTAGAAAACATATATGTCCTTGGTATCTGCTTAAATTTTGTTTCGCGGGTTGATTACCCCCCCCCCAGTACGCGCTTTCAGGTTTTTCGAGTTTCTTCTTTAGCGAACCTTAAAATATTTTATAATATTTTGTGTTATTTTAATACGTGAAGAAAACCGTTAGTAAGCTTAAAATATTATCATATTAGTTACATCAGCGAGTAGCGACAGCGCTGCTACCTGGTGACAAATGACGGCAATTAGTACAATGTCATCGCGCCGAGAGCTGCCTGAGGAGGGATGTCATTTTAAAATTTTAACGTCACTTATTTCTTTAAACAATTTGTTAACGGGTTGAGTTTGAAATTCTGGCACGGGAAGTTCCCTTTCCTGCTTATTTTACTTCCTCTTTCCAGTAGTAAGACGGTCACGTGATAATCGGCGGTGAAAGAGCTTTTAGTGACGATACAGTTATGTACGGCTTTGTTAAAACCGAAGCCTGTATAATAAATTAGAAGTAAAAATATTAGGTTTATCTCAAGGACGCAATAAAGGGGGGATGAAGGGGCAACCTCCCTCCCGAGACAAAAGAAATTAAAAAAATGTAAAAAATCCTTCCTTAAAGTTGAAGTAAAGCAGCTTCGAGAAAAAGAGTCAAAGACAGATCTGAGGCCTCTGAGGGTCCCGAAACACGTCACATTATCCCGATCTCAACTTTGTGTGTCCATGAAGTTTTATCCGTATGTTCGTTTGTGCTCTTTGAAATGCTCTGAGGGTGAGAACGGGGTTGATCAGTTAGATAATTTATGTTGATTCTCTCTTCCCTTTCTGCGTTAACTGCAACAGCAGAAAGATCCTTCACGACTCTAAAATTTATCGAAACTTGGTTGAGAAACTGTTGTGACGCTTAACTGGACTTGCTCAGGCTGATGAGGACACGGGATCAGTGTTAACGGTAAGGGGTAAACTGGAGTAACTGCGGCTATATATAAAAAATTATATACAGGTATATTGAGAAGATAAAAAGTTTTGAATGCTACCGGTTTTGCAAAAGTTTTAAAAATGAGGAATCTAAGAAAATTAAGTGTTTTGTTTGTCTAAAACGAAGTAAATTTTTACACTTATTTGCGTTCTAAATCTCAAAACAGGTTCTTAATCAAATACGTCAAAAATCGTGCTAGTTTTTGAAGATATTATTTTTAAATTGTCCGGAATGTAACGACTTACGAGTTGCACGTATCATTTGGCCAAACCAATTAATCGTGTAATTGTGTTTAGTGTTTGTGACGTATGTTTGTAATGTATTGTTTGACTTTGTGACGACCTCGACAGAGGGATTTAACATTTTGTATCACGGCCTAAAGATGGAACAATAGTTTCGAAACCGCGGTAGCCTTTACGAGGTGAGTAGATAGACTACTAACGGGAAGAATAGGTTATAATTCTAATTACTTAAATATGTGGCCCGGTGGCTATGTTGCCATAATGAGACAAAAATTGTCGTCCCCTTGGAGGCCCTCTCTTTGAAAATTTAACACATTTGTGCGGCTTGAGTCAAAGCGACGGTTTTTTCAATGTAGTTTTTGAGAAGACTGTCCGAGAATTAATAACAACACACGATATTTTATTTTATAGACTTGGTGAAAATGATAACAGTAATACCGTTACCAAAATTCTGTTATTGAACGAGAAATAAAAATCATGTGTCATATTTTATCTTTTTGTATTTTAATTACGATAATTTTGTTCGAAAACACGAAAAATTAACATAGCTATTTTAACAACATAACCTGAAACTTATTATAGCCTATCAGCTGTTCAATGAAATCAGCTGATCGTTGTAAACGACAAAATAACATAGCTAGTTTTTAACAATATAACCTAAAACATATTATAGTCTATCAGCTGTTCAATAAAATCAGCTGATCTTTACGAATTAATATAAAACAATTGATCTTTTAATATAACTACCAAAAGTAAAATAGTCATTCCATGTACTTAAATCGGCCAAACTTCTTCGTAGTTTCCGAAGTGTAGTGGTTATCGCATCCGTTTTACACGCGCAAAGTCCCTGGTTCGATCCCGGGTGGAAACGCAGTAATTTTAAATTATAATTAATTTAATATGAGAATCCTCATATCACGCGTCCCGTAATATCCAACATCACAACCCGCCTTAAAACATGATACATGTTCAAATTGTCATTTCAAAATTTGGCCTAATAATGATACTAAAATGATTGGAACTAATATTCTTTCTTTTCTTTTCTCTTCTTGGGCGCTACAGCCCTTGGTGGGCTTTGACCTCCCTCACAACTAATCTCCATTCCTGTCTAAATTGCACTGTCTCCTACCACCATCCAACGCACATAACCCCCATGCAGCTTTCATCTCTTTTTCGGCCTTCTATGTCCTCTTCTTCCTTCCATTCTCCCATGTAACAAATTGCATGTTGAACCATATTTTGTAAAACGATCATTTTATTTACCTGAAGGGAATATCGGCAACAATATATCCCTGGGGAACGGGGAAAATTATCATAGCACTAATCACGTGATGTTTTGAATTTTTGCGTTGATTTTAAATTAGGCCTAAACGTGAACAAAAATATTCCTGCACAAAATTTTGTTGGTAATATCGTATGGATCTGAAACCTATGCTGGTGAAGTCGGTGAAATTAGGCTTTATGCTTTTGTCATAAATGTTAAATAATAATTTTTTTTTGTGTTTAACGTCCGACTATTGTGCACACTTGGGCTAATACAGACGATTTATAGCGTATGAAAATGCTAAGCCCTGGCCGGGAATCGAACTCGAGTTCTCGTGGTGAAAGCCTAGTACGCTTTTAACTAGGCCACCGAGGCGGCTGTTGAAAAATAAATCTTCCTACTAAATACTATATGACTCGTACAAGAATGACGAGATGTTGTGAAGGAAAGGTTAGGCTGGACATGTTGTAAGAACGAATGATTCGAAAATACCGGGAAAGCTAAGAAAGCAGTACATCATGTAAAGAGAAGAGTATACAAGGTCAAATTCAAGATAGGCTATATTTGTTATAGCAGATATAAACAGGAAATAGCGGAGTGTATGAAATAAATATTTAACTGTAGTTGTGCAATAGTAAACTGTAATTGTGAATAAATAAATCAGTCTTGTAGATCCATAAATATGTAGCATGATCAAGTAAAGTGAGATCTGTTTCAACTCTACGAGCGTACTGTTCGGCATTTGGTTTGTGCGTTTGTTACGCATTTTTGGCCAAACGCATTGACCGATTATATTGAAATTTGGTACGATGGTAGCTTGTATAAATCCCGAACGTGCAAGACGTTTACTATTCACTTACGTTTCAAGATGGCGGTCTCTGATTTACAATAGCGAGTGTACGCAGTTTTAGCCAAATGAATTGTTTTGAAATTTGGTATGAAGATACTTTGTACAAAACCATCACGATATATTTGTAAGATTATTTCTCATTTACTTCCGTTTCAAGATGGCGGCGTCAGATTTCAAATGACGAGCGTACGGAGTTTTAACCATACGCATTAACCGATTGTTTTGAAATTTGGTACCAAGATACCTTACAGGAAGCCATTCCGCAGGCGGGTGCAGACTAGCTGCACCTATTGAGAGGATTTAGACGTCCTTCGCGGTACCCGAGTCTAACACACACTTAACACTTACAACACTACACTTACAACTTTAACACTTTACACTCACACATTTAGGGAGGCGATAATAGCCTTAATGTGCTTTTCGCCTTAAAATAATTTAAAAAAATCTTACAGGAAGCCCAAAAAACGTATGTGTAAGATTTTTTCCATTTACTTCCGTTTCAAGATGGACGGCTCTGATTTAACGTTGAGAGCGTAGTTGGTTATTTCCTGTAATACTGGCTGAACGGTAAAACCTATAGTAATTTTGACCACTTCATGGAGAAAGAGCATATAATTTCTAATTAAGTTAATTTAATAACATTTTTCGGAAATGTCACAGTTACTGGTTGATTTGGCTGAATACGAACGTTTTTTGGAATACACACTATATTAATTAAGATTATAGTTTTAATTAATTAATCTTAAATAATTAATCTTAATTAATTAAGATTGTATACTGCGAGGTGTGCTGTTCTTTGATCTATTAGTTTAATTAAGAATCAATTGAACGGTTGAAAATATGCTAAATCTAATTCATTTTTTTGTGGCAATTTATTATAAAAGTGACGTAATTATTGGCTAAATTTAAATTGTTAAAGTTATACATTTTCAATATTGCAACTTAGCCACCGGACCACATATTTAAGTAATTAGGATTATGACCTATTCTATCCGTCAGTTGGTCTATGTACTCACCTCCTAAAGGCTACCGCGGTTTCGAAACTCTATCGTTTCATCTTCAGGCCGTGATACAAAATGTTAAATTCCTCTGTCGAAATTCTTTTTATATTCTTTTCTGCTAGGATTATTGTCACTATGTTCAGTATAATAATCTGTTTTCCTTAGCTTCGTCAATTCTACTTTCGTTGACGCGTTTCGGAGACCCTCCGTCTTCAAAAACTATATACTTGAGTATAGATATAGTCTTTGAAGATAGAGGTTCTCCGAAACGCGTCAACAAAAGTAGAATTGACGAAACTAGGAAAGGCAGATTATTACTGAACAGAGATGCTCTGTCAAGGTCGTCACAAAGTCAAACAAAATATTAAAAACATACGTCACAAACACTGAGCACAATTACACGATTAAAATATAACTAAAATAATATATCAAATAATAACGATATATCGTAAAAACGATAGGCCTATATATAAAGTAATATTTTAATCGTGTAATTGTGCTCAGTGTTTGTGACGTATGTTTTTAATGTTTTGTTTGACTTTGTGACGACCTTGACAGGGTATTTAACATTTTGTATCACGGCCTGAAGATGAAACGATAGAGTTTCGAAACCGCGATAGCCTTTACAAGGTGAATAGGTAGACCACTGACGGGAAGAATAGGGAAGAATAATCCTAATTACTTATACATTTTGAACAGAAAAGTAAAAAAACATCTAAAACTAATTAAAGATGAATAAATATAATTTAACAGCAGTCTGATATCTTTCACCATTAGGCTACTTAAACAGACAGTTTTAACTAAACCTTACGTCTTTTTTCTTATCTGTTAACTTTCCCTGATTGGTTAGTTAACCACTGCCTTGTGTTTCTTTTTTTGTTATATTTCAAATGCGTAGCCTTATGTATCTTTCAAATATAATTTTGTGAAACGTATTTATACTTAGCCTATACGTTGGAACATGGTGGAAATCCATTACATTAACGAAACA
The DNA here is from genome assembly GCA_022606455.1 of Callitettix versicolor. NCBI lineage: Eukaryota > Metazoa > Arthropoda > Insecta > Hemiptera > Cercopidae > Callitettix > Callitettix versicolor. The sequence goes on along the minus strand of CM040183.1, from coordinate 17,818,381 downwards.
ATAACTCGTTCGCGTATTTCCACAACTTTTTTATTCGCGTCTTACCGGCCCAAGGTCTCACTCGTTAGAGCACTGTCAAGGCCATTTAACAGACTGAAGTTTTTAAACAACTAATGTTATACAGCTGTTTTAACTTCAGTCTGTGAAAATGCTCTAACGAATGAAACCTTGGTTGGCAAGACTCAAATAAAAAAACATGTGTGAATATACAAACGTATTATTATTGTGTAACTGTTTATTTTCCGTGTTGTTTCATCAGCACGTACTGATTGCGTTATTTTCAGTTTATCAAAAACCAGTGTTTTTCTAGTGAAGGCAAGGTTCTTCGGATCCGACAGTGTAACGGTTGTGGTGAGGAGTTCATGTAACAAACTGTAGGTACGTGTATCTCCCCCCACAGGCTCATAGATGGGCTGTTTCGTTAGTGATGTATGTCTGTGTAGTATTCCTTATTTAAGCAAAATACGAGTAACTTTTGAGTATGTAGGCGAGTGTGAATCCATACAAACTTAAATAATAAACACAAACAAACACAAACGAGCACGCGCGCGCGCACACACGCGCATGCGCACACACGCACACACACGCACGCACGCACGCACACACACATACGCACGCACGTACGCACGCGCGCGCGCACACACACACAACTAAGTAAATAAGGAATAGGCTACTTAAACAGTAAAAAGATGTCATCAAAATGTGGTCCATCTTTATATTTTGTATATATTTTTGCTTTTTATAATCCTTCCTGTATCTTGAAAAGCAAAACATATACAAAAAGTTAAAAGCTTTTTTGGTTACAATATTACATAAAATATGCTATTTTAAAAATATCTTTAAAAGGAGAAATGAAAACATAATTTTATCTTAAGTAGCAGAGTAATGTGTATGTTTAATTAACGTTAGTCTCTAAGGAAGAGATCGAATATTATGGCGAACAAAATTCACAGCTTTTTGAACACATTTTTACTAGAAATATTTTCTCCTGAAAATTTTGGACAGTTGAATATTAAATTTGGCCTGCTAAAAATAAAGCTTTTATTTCAGCCGAATTAGTTAACACTACGCTCAAAATTATGAAAACCTTATTCACAAAAATGTTTTATTAAATTTTTTGGCCACTGTACGTGTAACGTAGCTTTAAAAAAAAAAAAACTAAAACATTTAGAGTTGATTTGCATTTTTAAAGCACCAAGTGCACCGAAATAAACTTCATACATGTCAAGCTTCATACATGTTCAAACATAACTGTTGTAGGCAACACTTTCAGTTAATCTGCAAACATTTCACTCTCAGCTCAACTGAAGTTGCAAAGGTAAAAGTTATTTGCATTGCCAAGATTACGTTTGTTTGTGTTTCCATCAGCAAAGTTTCTTCAGTTTAATATGAGAGCTTAGCGTTTATGGCTGTGCAAAGCTTCTGGTTAATCCTGCGCCAGGCTGGACAGGACATTACTCCGCTGCGGCAGGTCCAATGTTTGCGCGAGAATTAGTGCCCCACGCTCCCCTCCTCCCCGCCTCCCCTCCAATACAATGTTTGCATTTATTCAAATACATCCGTAATAAGACGTGTCTGTAGTTTTTCTATTTTTTATGCACTGTTTGTCTTACTATTCATTAATAGTAAGTAGTCGAGAAAAAAAGGTTCTACAAAATTTCGCTAGAAATTAACTGTTCAATTTCAGATGGTCTGAGTAAAGATATAATCAAAGTAGTGTTTGTATGGATTCCTGTCCGTCTGTCTATTTATGAATATCGCTTCAGACTAAGGGAATTAAGCGATTTAAAATTCAATTTGACATGTAGCCCGGTTTGCCAATCCAAAAGAATTTTTTTATTGAAACGAATCTTTTAATTTCATTATTATAACATAGCCACCGGAGCACATATTGAAATGATTAGGATTATGACCTATTCTTTCCGTCAGTGGTCTATCCACTCACCTCGTAAAGGCTACCGCGGTTTCGAAACTATCGTTTCATCTTCAGGCCATTATACACAATGTTAAATCCCTCTGTCGAGGTCGTCACAAAGTCAAACAAAACATTAAAAACATACATCAAAATACGATTAAAATATTATTTTATATATATCATTTTTTACGATATATCGTTATTATTTTTTATATATTATTTTACTTATATTTTAATCGTGTAATTGTGCTCAGTGTTTGCGACTTATGTTTTTAATGTTTTGTTTGACTTTGTGACGACCACGACAGAGGGCTTTAACATTTGGTATAACGGCCTGAAGATGAAACGATAGAGTTTCGAAACCGCGGTAGCCTTTATGAGGTGAGTGGATAGACCACTGACGGGGAAAAATAGAATCTTTTAATGTTAGCTTTTTTGGCGAGAAGAGTGAATAGAAAAAAAATTCTAGCGAACGGAAGAATGTAACGGAAATATAGAACAGTCGGAGGATGAAGCGTGGGTGCAGATTAATTAGAAATTATTGAAGAATATCGTTGTGAGTATTGATGGGCACCCAGTGATGAAAGATTTATTGTTTACTTTTTAGTGCATTTTATACTTGAATTGAAAAAGCATATATTTTAAAAATCTTTTTTATTTTATTTTCTACTTTTTAGTGATGAATTTTGCAATAGATTAAAAAAAGTTTTTTGTATAATTATTTATTATTTTTTGCGAAAAACAAAATTTGTAAAATTTTTTAAAAGTTTATAATTTAAATATATATTAACGATTTATTAAATTTATGATAACAAATGCCGATAATTTTTAATATTTTTTTCGTAATTATTTTAAAGAAAAATTCAATAAATCTACATTCAGTACTTTTTTACATATACAAACAATAGTAGAATGTTCAAAAAATTAAAAGGTATAAGAAAAAGTTTAGGACAGCGCTGGCCTCGAACTGGCTTCTTCCGATGCCGCAGGGGGGTGCAGACTAGCTGCACCTATTGAGAGGATTTAGACGTCCCTCGCGGTACCCGAGTCTAACACTCACTTACACTTACAATACTACACTTACGACCACACTTACATTTAGGGAGGCGATAATAGCCTCAATGTGCTTTTCGCCTTAAAAAAAAAAAAAAAAAATGGCTTCTTCCGACAACTTTCAATGTGAAAAGTGTTATAAGAATCTAACGCTATCTATTGAGAAACGCTAAAACTATTTTTCCATGTGCAATTTCAGTTAATTAGACCACAATGAAGCGAAATTTTATGAGCCTAATTATTGAATATTGCATTGTCATCAGAAGCAAGCAAGCGTGCAAAATTTCAAATCGATTGGATGACGGAAAGTGGGTTAAAAATCGATTACAAGATTTGAACCATGAAACATACAGAGAGAGGATGCAAGTTAAGAAAAAGTGTGTAGTAATTATTTACTTTGAAATTCAAGCTTCAAGTCGTTATAATAAAGGTGACAATTTAATTGGTTACCAAACACGATAGACTTGGGACAAAAATCAATTTTAAATTCCAATCATTAAATCCTTCATTTTAAAAGTGAAATATCAATTTAATTGTTCTAATTTTTTACTTGGGAATTTAATCAACCGACTTACCGTTTCGACGCTACCGACGGACGGAAGCTAGACTGACGTACCGGACGGAGGTAAACACAGGTATCGCATATTTGACTCACCTTTTCTGTCTCGGTTCCTACTCCTAGCTGTGTTGAACGTTACTTGGTTATGGTCCATGGTCATCGCATGGTGACTGTTATCTCTGAAGTCTCCGCTCTCCGCCCATACTAAGGACAGAAAGAAACACCGATCATATTGCACTATACGTCATACAATAGAGTGGTTCAGGCAATGGTCCAATCGAGATCGCCCTAGCTATATGAAGTTCCAATCCAAAATGGCATAACTTTGGTTGGTTCAATGTTTCAGAAGAAATGTCGAAAGTTAAAAAAAATATATTTGTAAAGAACAAAGATTGTTGTGAAACGCCGGTTTTCAATAGCGGCAGTTTAAAGCCAGTTAATCCACACATCTCGAATGAGCAAATTTTTATTGGAAAATAAAATATCACGAAAAGATTCACTTGCGAGACGGCGTTTATACATGATCCGATACAGACCTATATAAACAAGTTAAGAAAAATCAGTAAACATTTTATATATATATATATATATATATATATATATATATATATCGCTATAATCGAGATACATATCGCTATAATTAATGGATTTCTGTGGATAAAAAAAATCACAAAAAGCAATGTTTTGCGCCAAGTTTAATTTTTGAATACCTAATTTATATTTCTTTCTTTTTGGAAAAAATATAAATAAGAAATGAGTTTTTTTTATATTTTGGATAATAGGCCTAAACGAATATAAAAACTTAATATATAGATTCACTAAATACCAAGATTAACTTCTCAAAATCACCATTTCTTTACATTTCTGATAATAAAAATGTAAAAGCGTAATATATTATTTCACTAAGTCTCAAGATTATTTTCTCACAATCATTATAGATATATAGATTCACTAAATCTCAAGATTAATGTTTCACAATCATTATAGGTATATAGGTTCACTAAATCTCAAGATTAGTTTCTTACAATCATTATGTGTAGGCCTATATAGGTTCACTAAATCTCAAGATTAATGTCTCACAATCATTATAGGTATATAGGTTCACTAAATCTGAAGATTAGTGTCTTACAATCATTATGTGTAGGCCTATATAGGTTCATTAAATCTCAAGATTAATGCTTTACAATCATTATAGACTACTTCCTTTATATTTCGTATAATGAAAAATTGTAGATATAGCCTATGTATACTATATACTAAATACTATATATATATATATATATATATATATATATATATATATATATATATTTATATATATATAAGAAATTTCAAGATTACATTATCACAATTATTATAGAATACTGTAGTTATATTTCACATAATAAGAAAGTAAAATCCTAATACGTACATAGATTCACTAAATCTCAAGTTTAACTTCTCACAGTCATTATAGTCTACTTTCGTCTATAATTCGCATAATAAGAAAGTAAAAGCCTAATACATAGATATACTAAATCTCAAGATTAACTTCTCACAATCATTATATACTACTTTCGTTATATTTCGCATCATAAGAAAGTAAAATCCTAATACATAGATTCACTAAATCTCAAGATTAACTTCTCACAATCATTATAGACTACTTTCGTTACATTTCGCATAATAAGAAAGTAAAAGCCTATTACATAGATTCACTAAATCTCAAGATTAACTTCTCACAATCATTATAGACTACTTTCGTTACATTTCGCATAATAAGAAAGTAAAAGCCTATTACGTAGAATCACTAAATCTCAAGATTAACTTCTCACAATCATTATAGACTACTTTCGTTACATTTCGCATCATAAGAAAGTAAAAGCCTATTACGTAGAATCACTAAATCTCAAGATTAACTTTTCACAATAATTATAGACTTCTTTCTTTATACTTCATATAATAGGGAAGTAAAAATGTAAAATAAAAATGATTCAAAAACGACCGTTTGATTTTAAATAGATATTTAAAGGAAAATCATTAAGACCCCACGGTTCTGGTTTAATAATTGTTCAATTTATTTACAAATTCCTTGAGAATAAAAAAAAAATGTTGGCATGACCTACATTTGTTCCAAATTTTAATTAAAATTATTTTGTTTCCTTACAAAAAAATTACAACCTATTTTGAAAAATAATTTTTCTGATTACTGATATTATCTGGTCTTAAACATAATACGAATACAAGTTACAAGCACGCTTGTGCAGTTATTAAATCATTTATTTTTCATATCTAAAGCAATGCAGTAACTTTATAAAAACGATTTTATAAGCAAAGCAAAGCAAAGCAAATGAAGGTTAATGTAGCTGTAGAAGCAGACACGTTTGATGGCAATAAACACTGAAGACAATGTTTGTTGTAAGATAAGCGGCTTCAGATAGCACGCTAGATTCAGTTGCTTTGAATTAATTATTTGCTTTTGAAAGACAAAGAAGGCTCATTAAGGCAGCGATATCATGAGTCATTGAGTCACTTGTAAACAAATAAACTTCACTCACAAACTTATCTACTTAATTAAGTCTTAAAACTAAAATATTATTTTCGTTGAAAAATCCAGTCGTTTCCAGTTGAAATAACTTGACTCAAGTAAAAAAAAATATTGAAATTGTAACAAAATCGGGTTCATACAAAATTAAAACGTTAATTGCGTATTCCAATAAGAGATTTTGATATATTACGACAATTTTACAGTTTTTTTAAATAGCTTTCGAACTGGACTTTGGGGTTATAGCGGACTTCTAATTATTGTCTTATCTCAATCATCATTTTCTTTAGGTATATTTCGCATAATATGAAAGTAAAAGCCTAATACCTATAGATATACCAAATCTCAAGAATAACTTCTCATAATCATTATAGACTACTTTCGTTACATTTCGCATAATAAAAAAGTAAAAGCCTAATACATAGATTCACTAAATTTCAAGATTAACTTCTCACAATCATTATATACTACTTTCGTTACATTTCGCATAATAAGAAAGTAAAAGCCTAATACAAAGATGCACTAAATCTCAAGATTAACTTCTCACAATCATTATAGACTACTTTCATTACATTTCGCATAATAAGAAAGTAAAAGCCTAATACAAAGATGCACTAAATCTCAAGATTAACTTCTCACAATCATTATATCCTACTTTCGTTACATTTCGCATAATAAGAAAGTAAAAGTCTAATACATAGATTCACTAAATCTCAAGATTAACTTTTCACAATCATTATAGACTACTTTCGTTACATTTCGCATAATAAGAAAGCCTAATACAAATCACTAAATCTCAAGAATAACTTAGATTCACTACTTTCGTTAATCTAATAAGAAAGTAAATGTCTAATCATAGATTCACTAAATCATCACAATATAGACTACGTTCGCTATATTTCGCATAATAAGAAAGTAAAAGCCTAATACATAGATTCACTAAATCTCAAGATTAACTTCTCACAATCATTATAGACTACTTTCGTTACATTTCGCATAATAAGAAAGTAAAAGCCTAATACATAGATTCACTAAATCTCAAGATTAACTTCTCACAATCATTATAGACTACTTTCGTTACATTTCGCATAATAAGAAAGTAAAAGTCTAATACATAGATTCACTAAATCTCAAGATTAACTTCTCACAATCATTATAGACTACTTTCGTTACATTTCGCATAATAAGAAAGTAAAAGCCTAATACATAGATTCACTAAATCTTAAGATTAACTTCTCACAATCATTATAGACTACTTTCGTTACATTTACATAATAAGAAAGTAAAAGCCTAATACAAAGATGCACTAAATCAAGATTAACTTCTCACAATCATTATATCCTAGTTACATTTCGCATAATAAGAAAGTAAAAGCCTAATACATAGATTCACTAAATCTCAAGATTAACTTCTCACAATCATTATAGACTACTTTCGTTACATTTCGCATAATAAGAAAGTAAAAGCCTAATACATAGATTCACTAAATCTCAAGATTAACTTCTCACAATCATTATAGATCTCTACTTTCGTTACATTTCGCATAATAAGAAAGTAAAAGTCTAATACATAGATTGCACTAAATCTCAAGATTTAACTTTCTCACAATCATTATATCTCTACTTCACAATCATTATATCCTACTTTCGTTACATTTCGCATAATAAGAAAGTAAAAGCCTAATACATAGATTCACTAAATCTTAAGATTAACTTCTCACAATCATTATAGACTACTTTCGTTACATTTCGCATAATAAGAAAGTAAAAGTCTAATACAAAGATGCACTAAATCTCAAGATTAACTTCTCACAATCATTATATCCTACTTTCGTTACATTTCGCATAATAAGAAAGTAAAAGCCTAATACATAGATTCACTAAATCTTAAGATTAACTTCTCACAATCATTATAGACTACTTTCGTTACATTTCGCATAATAAGAAAGTAATAGTCTAATACATAGATTCACTAAATCTCAAGAATAACTTCTCACAATCATTATAGACTACTTTCGTTACATTTCGCATAATAAGAAAGTAAAAGCCTAATACATAGATTCACTAAATCTCAAGATTAACTTCTCACAATCATTATAGACTACTTTCGTTACATTTCGCATAATAAGAAAGTAAAAGTCTAATACATAGATTCACTAAATCTCAAGATTAACTTCTCACAATCATTATAGACTACTTTCGTTATATTTCGCATAATAAGAAATTAAAAGCCTAATACATAGATTCACTAAATCTTAAGATTAACTTCTCACAATCATTATAGACTACTTTCGTTATATTTCGCATAATAAGAAAGTAAAAGCCTAATACATAGATTCACTAAATCTCAAGATTAACTTCTCACAATCATTATATCCTACTTTTGCTATATTTCGCATAATAAGAAAGTAAAAGCCTAATACATAAATTCACTAAATCTCTAGAATAACTTCTCACAATCATTATAGACTACTTTCGTTACATTTCGCATAATAAGAAAGTAAAAGCCTAATACAGAGATTCACTAAATCTCAAGAATAACTTCTCAAAATCAGTAGAATCAATAAATACTTGTTTATACACTTTGTTTGAGTATTTGTGGACAAATACAGATTTATGCAAAGTTTGAACATAATCGTGGAAGCCGAATTTGAAAAAACCTCAATTTAAATAGGTCTTCTGAGTAAAATAATAATTGGAGTTTCAAAATTTTTATCAGAAAAAATTAGAGCGGTCATGTGATTTGGGTAAACTAAACCAGTGCAACAAAATCCACAGAAATTGGTCCATTTGTCCAGCCTCCAGCAATGTGATCATAGGCACATTTACACACGTTAAAACCACATGAAGGACTCAGATTTGAAGTTTGAAAATGAAAATTTATCAAAATATAAATCCACGAATTATTTATGAATGCAATACTACATCTATTATAGCCTATACTTTTTATAGCGAAAATTAACAAAGTGCCAAATTTTTAAAATAATATCAAATTAAAACCCAATCTTAGAACACCGACAGAAAAAATAGTCCAAAACAATTACAATTGAATACTCTTGAGAGTTTAAAGGCCAATAATAGCTTTGTTATATCTTAAAGTGATCCTACGTGTTAGTTTAGCACGTAACGTTTGCTCGTACTTTAACCTGAAAGGCCCAAATCGGTGCTCCAAATCACCTTATTATTTCTCTAGTCAACATCCAATTTTCTCAGCACATACTATTCGTACAGGCATAAATGAGGTATCTTTAGAAAGATTTTTTAACCGGCTTCTGACATTGCAAAAATATTTTGCTCTAAAACACCTGTTGTGGAAAATTTTAACATAAAAGACACTTTTAATTGTCATAGATAAAACGGCATCATGGATGCGCATGCGCGGTATCACAAATCAGACAATATTTGTATATTTCACGAAGCTAAACTTATTAATCACGAATAGACAGTCCCATTACAAATACCCCATTTTTGCATAACGTGCTTAGTACAATTTCAGTATTTACTTAAAAGTCATTAAACTTACAGGTTATGTGGCCCTACTGACAGTCCCCTATCCCTGCCCGTCGTACAAGACGGGACAAGCATTTCGAGTACCAAACGCATGTTTTGAACACTGTTTTTACACAAATATGTTTATGATTTCTCCTTCCATCGTGTATTTATCTATTGTTAATAAGGACATTATAAAATGTAAAAATACAATTAGAGGTTATAAATCATGCCTTTCCATTGACTAGAAGTTACTATTAAAATTGCGTTTGCTATCACTATAAACAAGTCGCAGGGACAAACACTTCAAAGAGCAGGACTGTATTTACCAATGCCGTCTTTACTCACGGACAATTGTATGTAGGCTTTCCAAGAATAATCATGTTTGTATCCATTAAAGAAAATAAAATAAAAAATGTACAAGATACATTCTTATATCAAATATCGTTTACAACGAGGTATTGTAATGTCCAGTAAAAATGGCTATTTAAAAACAATTATCTTTATTGAAATGTATGTACTACAGTGACTCATAAATTTGTGATTATTATTTCAAACCGATCGTTTTTCGATTAATTTTTTTAACATGTTTCCCCTTCCTTCCAACTACCGCCCTCACCCCCAAAAGGCTGTGTTTACTTAAAACTTTCATGGTGTGAAATTCCGCACGGACCCCGTGGTTCGACATGAATGGTAAATACGGATCTCCGAGTAAATGGAGAATCGCCAGAATCACTGCCTTATTTTACTTATGTTAAATATTTCCGGTGCATTTATCAAAGTCCAGTGGCACTGGTTGCAGCCACCTGTTGCTTGGGACATCCCGTGCCTCCAGAACGTGACAATATCGGTCTGCTCGAGGAAGTCTCACGTCTCACGCTACGCTCGGAGATATCTGCTTTCCTATTGGCACTGTCGTTCTAGATTTGTCAAAAACGACCTTTATGGTTTTGGGAAGTCGGAACCGCGTCTGACCTTAGGGTGGTGCGTTTTAAATCCGTTAAATTAAACAGGAATTCAGTCTTCCTATTCACAGGATGTTTCAGAACTCTTTGGCCTAACTAAAAGGATAATGTGTTTTTTTAGACAACATATAATAAAGTTTAAGCAGAACTACCAGCCCCAATCAGTTGGCTGATTGTTACGTTCGCAGCTACAAATTAATGCAATAGTAATAAGTAATAACACATATTTTGATTTTTCAGTACGAAGAAACAGCTATTTCAAAACGACAAAAACGGCTGTAGTGGTAATTAATCAAATGTTTTGGCGTCTTTTTATAAAAACGTATAGGTTTTTACGTTACAATTTTAAACCCATTATTTTCGTACATAGTTTACGTTTAGTTCTGTTATTTATGTAGCCTACTAAGAAATTGGGTGAAGTTTTAAATTCTGATAACCGCAACTATTTTTGTCAAAAAATTTTACTTTACGGGTCAAATATTTATTTGGAGTTTATAAAATGACCATCAAAGTGTTTACATTCACAAATTACGATTTCAAGACGGTACGATTCATGTGTTGCCTTTCCCGTTACACGTGCTATTAAAACGCGTGGGGCTCGGTGGTCGAAGTGACTAAAGCATCGGTCAGTCCACCGCGTCATTCAACTGCACATTTAACGGTTCTTAGTTCGAGTCGAAGTTGCACCCGTTGTTTACCGTTAACACTGCTCCCTCATTCTCATTAGTCTAACCGGCATAAGTATAAGTGACGAAAATCTTGCACGGAAAAGTAGTATTTTCCGCTTCGACAATATCTGGAAAAACTTCTTTTCAGCAATATATTCACCTGGCCAGAGTTTTATAAGTACTGGGAAGGTGTACGTTTCTTTCAGATATTCTTTTTATATTCTTCTTCTTTTCTGCTAGGATTATTGTCATTATGTTCAGTATAATGATCTGCCTTACCTAGCCTTGTCAATTCTACTTTCGTTGACGCGTTTCGGAGAACCTCCATATTCAAAAAACTATTTCTATACTCAAGATAGTTAACTATTTCTTTAAGGTAGTTAATTCACCTTCAGTTTCACAGAACCGTAAACTAATGAAAAATCTGAGATCAAATGAAAAAGTGATATCAAAATGTTTCTTGTAATGACGTTCCATTAAGGTTAACAGTTTGAGTTTTTCAACCAGTTCTTTCCAATGCCGTTTAGATGAGTTGTTTTTTGCGATGACTCTAAAGCGGTCTGAAAAAAAGAAATAAAAAAACGTGAAAATTTTTTTGACGCTTAAAGAAAAATATTTTAACTGACCGAGCGAACAATGTCTCTCTTTAAACTCGACCGTTCAGTTTGTGAGTTTGTTACGCAGTTTTAGCCAAACTCGTGGACCGATTGTTTTGAAATTTGGTACAGAGGTAACTTGTATAAAGCCCGAACGATTGTGTAAGATCTTTTCACATTCACCGTTTCAAAATGGCAGCCACTAACTCTAGCAAGTGTACGCAGTTTTAGCCAAACTCGTGGACCGATTGATTTGAAATTTGGTACAGAGGTAACTTGTATAAAGCCCGAACGATTGTGTAAGATCTTTTCACATTCACCATTTCAAAATGGCAGCCTCTGACTCTAGCAAGTATATGCAGTTTTAGCCAAACTCGTGGACCGATTGTTTTGAAATTTGGTACAGAGGTAACTTGTATAAAGCCCGAACGATTGTGTAAGATCTTTTCACATTCACCATTTCAAAATGGCAGCCTCTGACTCTAGCAAGTATATGCAGTTTTAGCCAAACTCGTGGACCGATTGTTTTGAAATTTGGTACAGAGGTAACTTGTATAAAGCCCGAACGATTGTGTAAGATCTTTTCACATTCACCGTTTCAAAATGGCATCCACTAACTCTAGCAAGTGTACGCAGTTTTAACCAAAGTCATGGACCGATTGTTTTGAAATTTGGTACAGAGATAATTTTGTATAAAGCCCGAACGATTGTGTAAGATCTTTTCACATTCACCGTTTCAAAATGGCATCCACTAACTCTAGCAAGTGTACGCAGTTTTAACCAAAGTCATGGACCGATTGTTTTTGAAATTTGGTACAGAGATAACTTGTATAAAGCCCGAACGATTGTGTAAGATCTTTTCACTTTCACCGTTTCAAAATGGCAGCCTCTGACTCTAGCAAGTATATGCAGTTTTAGCAAAACTCGTGGACCGATTGTTTTGAAATTTGGTACAGAGATAACTTGTATAAAGCCCGAACGATTGTGTAAGATCTTTTCACATTCACCGTTTCAAAATGGCAGCCTCTAACTCTAGCAAGTGTACGCAGTTTTAGCCAAACTCGTGGACCGATTGTTTTGAAATTTGGTACAGAGGTAACTTGTATAAAGCCCGAACGATTGTGTAAGATCTTTTCGCATTCACCGTTTCAAAATGGCATCCACTAACTCTAGCAGGTGTACGCAGTTTTAACCAAAGTCATGGACCGATTGTTTTGAAATTTGGTACAGAGATAATTTTGTATAAAGCCCGAACGATTGTGTAAGATCTTTTCACATTCACCGTTTCAAAATGGCAGCCACTAACTCTAGCGAGTGTACGCAGTTTTAGCCAAACTCGTGGACCGATTGTTTTGAAATTTGGTACAGAGATAACTTGTATAAAGCCCGAACGATTGTGTAAGATCTTTTCACATTCACCATTTCAAAATGGAAGCCTCTGACTCTAGCAAGTGTACGCAGTTTTAGCCAAACTCATGGACCGATTGTTTTGAAATTTGGTACAGAGATAACGTGTATAAAACCCGAACGATTGTGTAAGATCTTTTTACATTCACCGTTTCAAAATGGCAGCCTCTGACTCTAGCAAGTGTACACAGTTTTAGCTAAGCGCATTGATTGTTTTGAAATTTGGTAAAAAGGTACCTTATATAAAGCCCAAAAAATACGTGTTAGATTTTTTCACATTTACTTCCGTTTCAAGATGGCGGGCACGTTAAGAATGTATTTGCTGGTTATTTTCTGTAATACTGGGGAATGGAATCTTAACCACTTCGTAGAAAGAGCATAAAATTTCTAATAAAGTGGTTCCAGTAACTTTTCGTAAATATTTCTGTTACGGGTTAAATTGTCGTAAAAGGTAACGAGCGATGTCACGGAATATTTATTAAGAATATACTTGCGAGGTCTAATGTTCTACGTTGTATTAATGCAGTAACCAATTACTTTAAACTTCTAAAAGCTGTAGCATTGGAGCCTAAATTTCCTATTTTTTTCTCGAAAGTTGATAACATTTCGTTATGGCGACCTGTACGATTGCCTGCGCAGTTCTGTTATGAAAATAGTACTCATTTATTCAGTTCTGGCATCTGTGTGAATTAGCTTACTAACTTACTCAGTTCAGTTAAACTGAAACTTATTGCACTCTTAGAACGTTAAGCAATCAGTTTTACTGTCGCGTTACGGATGACGCTATACTGTTCAGATTTGTTTTGTTAATTTGTTGAGATTATCGCTAATCTAACACAAAGAACCAGCCGCTGCCGGCTTAAAGCAGATAAATGTTAATGTGTTAATAGCTCAACAACTGGTAATGCAATCTCGTGTTGTCATATTTGCATTCAGATAAAAGTGGCGTAGATGAAATAATTGTACTAACTTAGTAAACAAGCGTAAACAAAAACTTTGTTCAGTATGATGATCTGCCTTCCCTAGCTCCTTCAATTCTACTTTCGTTGACGCGTTTCGGAGAACCTCCATCTTCAAAAACTATATCTATACTCCGGAGTATGATATACTTTTTGAAGATAGAGGTTCTCCGAAACGCGTCAACGGGAATTGACAAAGCTAGGGAAGGCAGATCATTATAATGAACATAGTGATAATAATCGTAGCAGAAAAGAAAAAGAATATAAAAAGAATTTCAACATAAACAAAAACGTTAAACAGTTAACTTACTTTATTCGTCCTAAAGAAAAATCACGTCCAAAGAAAAATCACGTCCAAAGAAAAAATCCTAAAGAAAAATCCTAGCGAAAAGGCTATATGAAAATGCGATAGCCAAGATAAAAATAAAAGGACAAGTGTCACAAGGATTTAAAACGAATAAGGGTCTTAAGCAGGGATGTTGCCTCTCCCCAACATTGTTTAAAATTGACTTAGAACAGGCCCTGAAAGGATGGAAAAACAAATGTAAAGGTATGGGCATTCCTCTACAAGACGACAGCACTCTATATACGCTATGTTTTGCGGACGACCAGATTGTCCTCGCACAAGATCATGAGGACCTCGGATATATGGCTCGCAAATTAATAGAGGAATACAGTAACTGGGGACTTGAAGTGAATCTGGGGAAAACGGAGTGCATGTGCATTGGTGGACGGCAGCATGACATAATTTTAGAAGATGGACAGAGGATACATCATTCTCAAAATTATATGTACTTAGGACTTAAAATGTCACAAGATGGTACATTAGATGAAGGAATTAAAGAACGAATAGTATTTGGAAGGAGAGCTGTATCTATGCTGAACGGGGCGTTGTGGGATCAAAACATTTCAAAAGAGAATAAAAAAAGAATTTATGACACAATTGTAAAAAGCATTATAACATATGGTAGTGAGGTATGGCCAATTAAGAGGAGAACAGAAAGAATGCTGTTGGCTACTGAGATGGACTTTTGGAGAAGAGCGGTAGGAAGATGAAGAAAAGAGAGAGTGAGAAATGAAAGTATACGGAGGATAATGGGCGTAAGGCATACAATTGTAGAAGATATACGAACAAAACAACTGGTTTGGTACGGGCATGTACAAAGAATGCCGGATGAGCGAATTCCCAAAAAAATCATGCAATGGCGAACACCTGGAAGAAGAAAACGAGGAAGGCCGAGACTGAGCTGGAGAGAGGGAGTCGAAAAGGAAATAAAAAAAAGGGATCTACCAGAAGACATGTGGTGGGACCGCGATCGGTGGAGGTTGGAGATCGGAAGACGGCGTAGAACGTTGTAGACCGAATTATAGATAGAGAAAAATCACTGCTACCGTTTAGTTCAAACTCACCAAGTTGTTATTTTTTCGCAAAGATTTTGGATTAGCTATGTAACTTCAGATTATAATAACTGGTAGTTCGAAGCAGCGTATTCTTAATTAATATACAGAAATTTTCCGGCAATTTAACCGGTAACCGTAATATTCACAAAAAAATATTACTGAAAAAATATTTTTTTGTAATATTTACCAAAAAAATGTTTCTACTTTTATTAGAAATTTTATGCTCTTTCTCCACGAAGCGGTCAAAATTATGAAAGGTTTTGCCGTTCAGCCAGTATTACAGGAAATAACCAGCAACCAGACTTTCGACGTTGAATCAGATACCGCCATCTTGAAACGGCATTGAATTGGAAGAAATCTTACACATACATCTTTCTGGCTTTATTCAAGGTCTTCGTACCAAATTTCAAAACAATTAGCTAATGCGTTTGATTAAAATTTCGTACGCTCGTCATCGTTTAATTAAAGGCCGCCATCTTGAAACGGAAGTAAATGAGAAAAAATATTATAAAATTCTTCGTTTGGGCCTTACACAAAGTATCTCTGTAATAAATTTCAGAGCAATCGGTCAACGTGTTCGGCCAAAACTGCGTAACAAACACACAAATCGAATGAAGAAAGTGCTTCACTCTGCTAATAAAACACGTTATATCTAAAATAATTCTAACGAATTTCAAAAATTCGTCGTTAAAAATTTACTGAACGATAAATAATCTGTATTAAAATGTTTTTTGATTCGAAAAATATTATCAACAATAAAAAATCAGCAATGGCGAAAATCTCAGAAAATTGATTAATTTATCAAAATCGTTTGACGTTTTGCTCATATTAATCGCAATAATCGTAATAGGAGTAATTTTAAATTGCAAAATTTTTGTATTTATTAAAAAAAAGAAGTCTTCTGCCTCTTGTTAGTTAGGCCTACCTATTAGGAAAATTCAGTGCAATTCTGATTTGACCATTATAATCGAATTTTCCAAAAAATTTCGAAATTAAGAAATTTAGTTTGACGGTGGTCAGGGTTCATTTTCGTATTTTCAGTGCAATTGGAAGTTTGAAATGACAATAAATGCAGGTGTTTTTGTGGTGAAACCAGAGATTCTTAAAACAATATAAAATAAAAACTTTCGGAAATTCGCTTCCATCACGTCAGCATAACAACTGCATGCCGCGACCACTTTTTTACACGTTGCAGATCGCATTTCTCCTCGGGAACAGTTTCACAGTGAAAGCCGAAACAGTTGATCGTAATCCCGGCAAGTAAAACAAAGTATTTACCGTAACCAGAGTGCTAGATAAGCTCAGCCTAAACTGTGGGCTACACAACAAGCGTGTTAAACAAAAGTTGTCTGTTAGTCAGTAAACGTTAAATATTGTCTGTAGCTATCGGCGCGGCGCGGCGCGTCGGGTCAGGTGTATATTTGCGTTAGATAACGCAGCGATGCGCTGGCTGGCTCCCAAACAATGGAACGCACGTTCTCTGTCACCTAACTGCCGTGGCGTGGAAACATTTTCAAAATGTACACTTAGTTGCACGTTTTACGTTCACAACCGTCAATAATGCGCATATTGATAAATACTATACAGTAGACCTGATGAAATGCAGTAAAACCTCTCTATTGCGTATCCCTTTTTAACGTACTGCAGCAACATGTAGTCCCCGCAAGGTTAGTTTTGCACATCCTATGACGCACTCCAAAAATCACTTGATCTTGTGACAGTTGTGTCAATCTTGTCTCAGCCCAAATAAAACCGTTTTATCCTGTCCAACCGCCAAACTTGAACTGAATTGTAGCACCTCGATATTATGGTGCTTATGCAGTCTTACTTCATGATTCTTAGCAAATCGCCGAACCTCTTCATGAACTGTAGCTATTTGTAAATATAGATTCAATGGTGTTTTTTTTAATTCTATGTTTATTCGTTATTTAGGAGTTTTTACAAAACGTGTATATTAATGAAGCTATTAAAATAAACATATTATTTAAATAATTTTGCAAACTTCTAGATATTGTTCTAGATATAAACTTCTAGATATTTCAGTCCGTAGCGTGAATTTAACGTGAATTCTCAGATGTTTTAGCTACAGCGTGAATTTAACGTGAATTTTAAAATGTTTTAGCTACAGCGTGAATTCAACGTGAATTTTCAGATGTTTTAGCTACAGCGTGAATTTTAAAATATTTTAGCTACAGCGTGAATTTAGCGTGAATTTTCAAATGTTTTAGCTACAGCGTGAATTTTAAAATGTTTTAGCTACAGCGTGAATTTAGCGTGAATTTTAAAATGTTTTCGCTACAGCGTGAATGTGAATTTTCAGATGTTTTAGCTACAGCGTGAATTTTAAAATTTTTTTAGCTACAGCGTGAATGTGAATTTTCAGATATTTTAGCTACAGCGTGAATTTAGCGTGAATTTTAAAATGTTTTCACTACAGCGTGAATGTGAATTTTCAGCTGTTTTAGCTACAGCGTGAATTTAGCGTGAATCTTAAAATGTTTTCGCTACAGCGTGAATGTGAATTTTCAGATGTTTTAGCTACAGCGTGAATTTAGCGTGAATTTTAAAATGTTTTCGCTACAGCGTGAATGTGAATTTTCAGATGTTTTAGCTACAGCGTGAATTTAGCGTGAATTTTAGAATTTTTTAGCTACAGCGTGAATGTGAATTTTCAGATGTTTTAGCTACAGCGTGAATTTAACGTGAATTATAAAATATTTTAGCTACAGCGTGAATGTGAATTTTCAGATGTTTTAACTACAGCGTGAATTTAGCGTGAATCAGCTACAGCGTGGCAACAGCGCGAATTTTGTTGCCATCAATGGACCATATAATTTTAAACAATTTTTGTGACCGTAATATTAATTAAATTTAGAACTATATATCTATATATTTTATATATTACTTTTAGAAATAACATTGCATATTTAAAATGTCATTATATTTTGTATATATTCCACAAGAATTAAAAATAAGGTTTATAGTAAATAAATAGTAAATGATGGTCTTCTATCATTGGGCCAAATTTACAGTAATATGAGAAACTGTAAATCTCTCTATAATGGCAAAGTATGTTGGTCCCTTCCCATTCCTATAGGCTATTATTGTAACTTTCTCTATTGAGACTAACAAAATTCCAGGATTCTTTATGACGTTTGCCATAGAGCGTTGCTAAGTTTGAAAATTTTCAAAAAAATGCCTTCTTAAACCGAAATATCGACTATGTGTCTCCTTTAGTCATTCCTGAAACTTTGCTGATGTCCTGGATTCTCCTAATGGTCTTTTAAATATTCTGAATCAATGTTAATTTCCTTTTCAATCACTTATTTTAATTTGCTGACCCTTTAGTGATAACAGTTTAAAGTTGGCAAACATTTCCTTCAAATTACTTTCAAAATCAGCGGTCGTTTTCGTCGTTGAGATAAGGCTAACTTCAAAGATCAAAGAATCTGCAAGGATTTTTTCAATATCCTGTGGATCTTGAATGGAAAAACCCTTCAAACTTACAAAACTAAAACCAGCAACGGAGACAAAAACAGCGTAACTGCGGAACTAATTATCCGGTTCTATTGAACGGACTAATTACATTTACAACTTACTATAAAATTATTATTTTGGCAAAAATAATGTATGATTTGCGGAAATAAAATTGAAAATAAAATCCCTTATATCGTTGTAAAACTGTGACACTATGTTCGTACATTGCAGTAATAAACAAATTATAAAAGTTTATGTTTTTGTATTGGTAATGTTTTTGTAATTTCTTTAGAAATATTGATATAGCTTTTGTTACCTTTAATGTAGACAACCATGTTTTCAACATTTACATTCAACACATGAGTATTTCTGGAGGATGATTAACTGGTTTGACCAGAATGCGTTTAAGTGTGATGTCTGCTTTAGATCATAACTATAGAGGTTCCCATTTTTTTCGGTTTGCGGCTCCCTAAATAATCGCATTTTTTTCCCGCAGCACCCCTTAATACATCAGATTTTTTTCTAAATTCTTGACTTTCCTGAAAAATTGGAAAACTTTCCTTTTTAAAAGCGTTAAATTTTGCTAAATTCTTGGAATTTTGTCAGCGTACACGATTGTTGGCGTAAAAATTCGAATTGGAAATTGCCGAAAATATAAAGAGAAGTTATCCTAAATAATTATTAACCGATAAGTGTTGATTTACAAAGAAAAAATTAAATTGGGGAACTAAGCGTGCTCCCTTGACCGCCTCAAAGTGGAATATTTACTGGCAGGAACCTACTACACGCGATACGGATTGCCCTAACGTCAGGCAGTAAATCTAAGGTAACCACAGAGGCTGTTGGGTGTGACACATTAGAAACGCTGGGCCGCTGAAAATAGAACCATTTTTCTGTTTCATTTAATAGCGCTAACTGCTTGCTTTACGGTCCTAATAGTTTTAAACGAGTTAAAGGCTGTCACAGTTAACATGAATTCTACGAAAGTGAAGAATTTGAATAAAAAATATAATAATGAAGGAAGACCATTGAAGAGTTAGATTCTTGGGGAATGGAGAGAGAAAGGAAATAGTGGACGGACAGAAGGCAAGAGTGGTACGATGAGCGAATGTATTTTAAAATTTGAGGAAAATCTGCTAAGCGATTATAATTTAAAAAAGTCTCTTAGATTCGATGGTTGATGTGACTAAAGCACTGGTCAGTCTACTGCGTCTCTAAACCGCGCACCTGTTTCTTAATTCTGGCCGCAGTTATCCCTTACCGTTAACGTTGATACCTCATCGTCATTACAGTCCAGCCACTTAAAAAAACGGCCTGCGCATGTAGGGAAATTCCCCTCAAGCTGGCTCCAATAGTCCAAGGACACAGAGTCGGCTACTCGGTGATAGTGAAGGAAAAGAGTGTGGTGGGGTGGGGATTTGACATCTCTCTCGCACATTTTCTCTCTTTTGTCCCACTGGTGCTCTTAGGAGACCGTTTTCTAAGCGGCTGACCTATAATTTAATTGCTATAAAATCTGGACGTTAAATAAAAAAAAAAATGCAATTTTTCTTTAGTCAAAAATATTTTATCTGTAGTACGAGGTGCGGTAATTAAATAACAGGACTGGTGCTGGTACCGGCAAACAGCGAGCGCACCGCGGCAGGTTTGAACATGTCTGTCCTTGCTCGATGCTTCCTTCGCCCTGAACTAGATGGACACGGTTGTACGACGCCCAGTCACGTTGCAGCAATCGCCGGTTCAAGTTTTTGCGCTAGCGTCTCGTCAGTTCTGATTCGACATTTGGAGTATAGTTGCTGGTTATTGCCTGCAATACAGGCTGAACGGCAAAACCTATCGTAATTTTGACCGCTACGTGGAGAAAGAGCATAAAATATATTCCATTAAAGAATATTTTCGGAGGGGGATTAACAGAGGCTCTGTGGCCCCCGACACGTCAGCTTAAGAGCTCTTTTTGTACCCTATCACCTAACCTTAAACCGACTTCAGTGCCCTTGACGAGTTCCAGAATCTTGTATAAGGTGTTCTTGTTGAACTCCTGATCTGGTTGCTGAGGTTCAAACAGTCTCCTTCTTTTGGCCTCCAGGACCTCTCACTCACTACAGTTTCAACACCCTGCCCGCACAAATGGCTTTCAGGCAAGATTTGTAACAAATTATGTAAATGATTCAGGATGTGACCTGCCTTAGTGACCTGCTGTTAACCTGAACAATACAGGTCCTTGTCAGTACAGGTTCTGGTCCCGAGAAAAGGCGTTTCACCATTCTTTGGCTAGGGAATTGTTTCCATCGTTTGATGTGCTCATCCCTAGTCTATTCTTTACTGCTCCTCTTGCAGTTGTGCGAATAATCCCGTATGCGGGCTCTGGTCCCACTAGTCGATCAGCAGCTCCTCTCATGTCTGCTCTCTCATTCCCGCAATGACCAGGTACTCTTCCTAATTGCACCATATTAGCACTTGACAGGACACAGAGGGAGCGGAGGGAATCCCATACCAACTTGCATGCGAGCCTGTAATGCCGCCTAGCTGTCTCCAAGTATTAGAATGTCTTTACCTGCAAGTCATTCCTCTAATACTCGATGAACACATGCCGAGATTGCACAGATCTCAGCTTGGAACACCGTACAAAACCTTCTTAGGCTAGTATTAAATGCCGCCCTAGTGGTTTCGCACTATCCTCCACATCCAGACTGTTGATCGTCGAATGAATAAAGAACATACAATTTCCGGTAACGGTTACTAAAGAGCGGAAGACGTTAGGAGCCCTGTGGAGGAGCACTTTATAGGCAATCAAACTTACTTAAGAACCAAGAGACCGTGTGAAATTTCGCACTATGAAAGTTTTAAGTAAAATACAGCCTTTTGAATAACAGTAGTCATTGGGGTGAGGGCGGTAGTCGGAAGGAAGGGATAACATGTTTAAAAAATACATCGAAAAGCTACCGGGTTGAAATAATAATCACAAATTTATGACTGTCATCTACCGTAATATTTACATTAACCTGTTGTTAAAGAGAGGCGTAATGAGGAATCGTAATATTCAAATACAAGAAGTAAATAAATGTGAATTGTTGGAACATTATGTTTGCTTCTTACCTGGTATATCACAAAGTCAAACTGTTTATTTTGACATTTTAATTGTACTTCATATTTTATGATATCCGCGTTAGCACTAGATAAATGGACGATGGATGGAGGAATCACAAAAAATATATTTATGTAAAAACAGTGTTCAAAACGTTTGGTATTCGAAATGCTTGTCCAGGCTTATACGACGGGCAGGGATAGGGGACTGTCAGTAGGGCCACGTAACCTATAAGTTTAGTGACTTTTAAGTAAATATTGAAATTGCACGTTATGCAAAAGAGGCATTTTTAATGTGATTGTCTATTGCTGTTTAATCAGTTAGCTTCGTAAAATATACAAAATATTGTCTGATTTGTGATGCCGCGCATGCGCATCCAATATGCCGCTTTGAACAGACTTCATGATCAACAGACACGGTCACATCCGGATACAAATCTTGCC
Source organism: Callitettix versicolor (assembly GCA_022606455.1). Classification (NCBI taxonomy): domain Eukaryota; kingdom Metazoa; phylum Arthropoda; class Insecta; order Hemiptera; family Cercopidae; genus Callitettix; species Callitettix versicolor. Next base: position 17,795,841 of record CM040183.1, on the reverse strand, counting down.
TGAATGCCGTTTGTGCGGGCAGGGTGTTGAAACTGTAGACGAGGTCCTCAAAAGAAGGAGACTGTTTGAACCTCAGCAACCAGATGAGTTCTGGGAAATGCTTGTCCCGGCTTGTACGACGGGCAGGGATAGGGGACTGTCAGTAGGGCCACTTAACCTATAAGTTTAGTGACTTTTAAGTAAATATTGAAATTGCACGTTTTGCAAAAGAGGCATTTTCAATGTGATTGTCTATTCCTGTTTAATCAGTTAGATGCCGCTTTGAACAGACTTCATGATCAACAGACACGGTCACATCCGGAATCATTTACATAATTTGTTACAAATCTTGCCTGAATGCCGTTTGTGCGGGCAGGGTGTTGAAACTGTAGTGAGTGCGAGGTCCTGGAGGTCAAAAGAAGGAGACTGTTTGAACCTCAGCAACCAGATCAGGAGTTCAACAAGAACACATTATACAAGATTCTGGGAAATGCTTGTCCCGGCTTGTACGACGGGCAGGGATAAAGGAACTGTCAGTAGGGCCACGTAACCTGTAAGTTTAATGACTTTTAAGTAAATATTGAAATTGCACGTTATGCAAAAGAGGCATTTTCAATGTGATTGTCTATTCCTGATTAATAAGTTAGCTTCGTAAAATATACAAAATATTGTCTGATTTGTGATGCCGCGCATGCGCATCCATGATGCCGCTTTGCCTGTGACAGTTAAAAGTGTCTTTTATGTTAAACAGTTTCTACAAACAGTAAGTTTTAGCGCAAAATCGTTTCGCAATGTCAAAAGCCGGTTAGAAAATCTGTCTAAAGATACCTCATTTAAGCACGTACGAACAGTATGTGCTGAGAAAGTGGATGTTTACTCGAGATAATATATATGATATTGAGCCAGTTAGTTTAGGTAATGTAACAGTGTGGACATGCGTTTGGTACTCGAAACGCATGTCCCGGCTTGTACGACGGGCAGAATAGAGGACACTCAGTAGGACCACATAACCTATAAGTTTAATGACTTTTAAGTAAATATTGAAATTGTTCTAAACACGTTATGCACAAAAAAACATTTGTAATGGAATTGTCTGTTCGTGATTAATAAGTTAGCTTCGTAAAATATACAAAATATCGCCCGATTTGTGAAGCCGCGCATGCGCATTCATGGTGCCATTTTGCCTATGACAGTTAAAAGTTACTTATATTAAAATTTTCCACAAACAGTACGTTTTAGCGCAAAATTGCTTTTAATGTCAGAAGCCGGTTAAAAAAATCTTCTAAAGCTACCTTATTTACGCCTGTACGAATAGCATGTGCTGAGAAAAAGTGATGTTGACTCGAGAAATAATATATACGATAGAAAACGATCTCTATTACTCTTTGAAATAATAGTGTCTGTTTAATGAATTAATTATCAACTTTTACGACTAAATTTGTAAATATTGCTCGCGTTAATTAACTATTTGTGTTGAATTATGTAAGCGTTTAATTACATCAAACGTTGTTTTGTTGAAGTTCATTATTGCTGCAGAAAATTAACTGCTTCCGAACAACAAATTGTGGAAACTGGACCACATGTCGCGTCGAGGGTTGTACAACAATGCTTAATGGCAACCCTTGATATAAAAAATAACAATATTCATAAGACGGACCCTTATCAACGGCGCGTAAATAATATGTGGGGTATACGGGGCGCCGGGCATTGCCCTACCAGAGTGACTCACGGAGTGCGAGAATGTGACGATGCCGTCCGATAGATGTGTTAATTTGTCATTAATAAACGCCGTATTTATTGCACACCCTGTGGTTATTGGAGTGGAGTTTAACTCCAGCTTTATTACCTTGTTCTGAAGGTGTGGATTAGTCCTTATTATATTCGTACTGTGTAATACTTAAACAACGCCTCACTGTATAGGAAAATCTCCGCAGGGGAGTGCAGATTAGCTGCACCTATTGAGAGGGTTTAGACGTCCCTCACGGTACCCGAGTCTAACACACACTTACATTTAGGGAGGCGATAATAGCCTCAATGTGCTTTTCGCCTTAAAAAAAAAAAGGAAAATATAAAGTCTAGTTGCATTGTTGGGTTATAATTATAACCATATATATTATTTCTCGGTCAACATCCATTTTCCTCAGCACATACGATTCGTACAGGCATAAATGAGGTATCTCTAGAAAGATTTTCTAACCGGCTTCTGACATTGCAAAACGATTTTGCGCTAAGACTTACTGTTTGGGAACATTTTAACATAAAAGACACTTTTTAACTGTCATAGATAAAATGGCATCATGGATGCGCATGCGCGGCATCACAAATAATACAATAGTTTGTATATTTTACGAAGCTAACTTATTAATCACGAATAGACAGTCACATTACAAATGACACTTTTTTGCATAACATGCTTAAAACAATTTTAATATTTACTTAAAAGTCATTAAATGTATAGTTTATGTGGCCCTACTGACATTCCCCTATCCCTGTCCGTCGTACAGGCTGGGACAAGCATTTCGAATACCAAACACATGTTTTTGAAATTTTGTGATTTCTCCTTCCATCGTGCATTTATCTATTGTTAATACGGACATTGTAAAATACGAAGTACATTTAAAATGTCAAAATACAGCCAGAGGTTATCAAGGATGTCTTTTCAATTGACTGCACGACAGTTACCTCTTAAAATTGAGTTCGCTATCACTATAAACAAGTCGCAGGGACAAACACTTCAAAGAGCAGGACTGTATTTACCAATGCCGTCTTTACTCACGGACAAATTGTACGAAGCCTTTTCAAGGGTAACTAAATCAACTAACATTAAAAAAATGAAATACAAAAATTACAAGAAGATTACATTCTTACATCAAATAACGTTTACAACAAGGTATTGTAATGCACTGTAAAAATTGCTATTAAAAAAAACAATTATCTGTATTGAAATGTATACACTACAGTAACTCATAAATTTGTGATTAGGCTATTATTTCAAACCGATCGCTTTTCGATTTATTTTTCCAACATGTTTTACTTCCTTCCAAATACCGCCCCCACCCCAAAAGGCTGTTTCTGCAATGACCCCGTGGTGTTTAGTTAATAAACGTATTTGACTGCATAAAAACATTTTAAAGCTGTTATTACAAAAACATGTTGCTGACAAAGGTTGATTCGTTTACCTCTACGTGATACTAATCCGTGTTGTTAGAATGTAAACACGTTACCAGCACGTCAACGAGACGGCTACGTGCTACGATTATTTTATTATTATTATTATTTTGATTAAATAAAAAGGAATAGAGCTTTAAAAGGAAACGTTTTTCTGAAATTAGCACTATTTCAACTCAACCGTTGGGCATTTGGAGTGTCGTTTGTTACGCAATTTTGGCAAAACGTATTGACCGATTCTTTTGAAATTTGGTACGGAGGTACCTTGTGTAAAGCCCGAATGACGTGTGTAAGATTTGTCGCCATTCACTTTCGTTTCAAGATGGCTGCCTCTGATTTACAATAATGAGTGTACGCAATTTTCCCCCGCAGGGGTGCGGACTAGCTGCACCTACTGAGAGGATTAGACGTCCCTCGCGGTACCCGAGTCTAACACACACTTACACTTACACTTTATACTTACACTTACATTTAGGGAGGCGATAATAGCCTCAATGTGCTTTACGCTTTAAAAAAAATGTACGCAATTTTAGCCAAACACTTTGACCGATTGTTTTGAAATTTAACACGGAGGTACCTTGTACAAAGCACACAGGACGTATGTTCGCGGCCTTTGGTTTAACGATGACGAGTGTACGCAGTTTAGGTCAAACACGTTGACCGATTGTTTTGAAATTTTGTTACGAAGATACCTTATATAAGGTCCAAATGACGTATGTATAACTGATTTCTTATTTACTTCCATTTACTCTGATTTAACGATTTACGTAATTTTAATCAAACCCATTCGCCGATTATTTTGAAATTTTGTACGAAGGTACTTTGTATAAAGCCCGCAAAACACGTGTGTTACGTTTTCCTACTCACTTCCGTTTCAGGATGGCGCCTCCGATTCAACTTTGAGAGTGTACTTGCTTGGAGGTTATTGGCTGAACGGCAGACTGTACCATAATACTGACCACTTTAGGAACGCATCTGGTTCGGTTACAGGTGCTTTAGTAGAGCGCTGTGTATATTAGTTAAGTAGGTATAGTGTCCCTTTAACTACTAGTTCCGTGTAATTGTGTAAAAGGATATTAGCCTATAACTTAACTGCAGATTTTGGTCAAAGATATCCTTTAGTAAACAACTTTGCTGTCATTCTTTAGGACACTCAAAGCGCCAAAGCACTCAAAGCACCTCTACTGAACAAAAGAAGCACACAAGGAGGGTCGATCTGTGAACTGTCACTGTTATTTAGATATAAATTAGTACAGACCAAACTAGGCGGAAGTAAAACTTGACCTTGAACCTTTAGACGACTGCTAACAGCTGTTTGCACCCGCCACCCTTGACAGATCGTCATTGCGGTCATCCGCAGTTATAGTGGTCAAGTCAGTGTAATAATTATGTCTCACTTCTCGGGAAGAAACCACTGCCATTAAGGGAACGTAATTTAACTTGCCGATAGCCTTAGCAACTTCAAACCGTTCAAACTCTTTAAGTGTGTACTGTGTATTGACTGTAAAAACAGTTTACACACACACACACACACACACACACACACACACACACACACACACACACACACACACACACACACACACACTAAAAAAACACTTTTCTGATTTCAGACATTATTGAACATAAATTATTTTTTTGAATAAATAATTGAAAGTGAGAAAGTTTGTGCGATATTTTTGCACAATTTATTTAATCAACGTTGGTTATTTTAAATAAAAAGCAGGAAGACGATTGTGAAATTAGATTTTTTTAAACTTATTTTTCAAAACAAAAAATTGTTAAACAGCAATTACAATTGTCGACTTAAAGTTTAACTTAGGAGTATCGAGCAGTCAAACTGTAAAGTCAATAGTTTGTAAAATTAGATTTTTGTTAAGTTATTCTTTAAAACAAAAAATTGTTAAACAGCATTTATAATTGTCGACTTAACGTTTAACTTAGGGGTATCGAGCAGTTAAACTGTAAAGTCAATAGTTTGTAAAATTAGATTTTTGTTAACTTATTTTTTAAAACAAAAAATTGTTAAACAGCAATTACAATTGTCGACTTAACGCTTAGGCCTAACTTAGAGTTATCGAGCAGTCAAACTGTAAAGTCAATAGTTTGTAAAATTAGATTTTTGTTAACTTATTTTTTAAAACAAAAAAATGTTAAACAGCATTTACAATTGTCGACTTAACGTTTAACTTAGGGGTATCGAGCAGTCAAACTGTAAAGTCAATAGTTTGTAAAATTAGATTTTTGTTAACTTATTTTTTAAAACAAAAAATTGTTAAACAGCAATTACAATTTTCGACTTAACGTTTAAACTTAGAGTTATCGAGCAGTCAAACTGTAAAGTCAATAGTTTGTAAAATTAGATTTTTGTTAACTTATTTTTTAAAACAAAAAATTGTTAAACAGCAATTACAATTTTTGACTTAATGTTTAAACTTAGAGGTATCGAGCAGTTAAACTGTAAAGTCAATAGTTTGTAAAATTAGATTTTTGTTAACTTATTCTTTAAAACAAAAAATTGTTAAACAGCATTTACAATTGTCGACTTAACGTTTAACTTAGGGGTCTCGAGCAGTCAAACTGTAAAGTCAATAGTTTGTAAAATTAGATTTTTGTTAACTTATTCTTTAAAACAAAAAATTGTTAAACAGCATTTACAATTGTCGACTTAACGTTTAACTTAGTGGTATCGAACAGTCAAACTGTAAAGTCAATAGTTTGTAAAATTAAATTTTTGTTAACTTATTTTTTAAAACAAGAAATTGTTAAACAGCATTTACAATTGTCGACTTAACGTTTAAACTTAGAGTTATCGAGCAGTCAAACTGTAAAGTCAATAGTTTGTAAAATTAGATTTTTGTTAACTTATTCTTTAAAACAAAAAATTGTTAAACAGCATTTACAATTGTCGACTTAACGTTTAACTTAGGGGTATCGAACAGTCAAACTGTAAAGTCAATAGTTTGTAAAATTAGATTTTTGTAAACTTATTCTTTAAAACAAAAAATTGTTAAATAGCATTTACAATTGTCGACTTAACGTTTAACTTAGGGGTATCGAGCAGTCAAACTGTAAAGTCAATAGTTTGTGAAATTAGATTTTTGTAAACTTATTTTTCAAAACAAAAAATTGTTAAACAGCATTTACAATTGTCGACTTAACGTTTAACGTAGGGGTATCGAGCAGTCAAACTGTAAAGTCAATAGTTTGTAAAATTAGATTTTTGTAAACTTATTTTTCAAAACAAAAAAAAACAGCAATTACAATTGTCGACTTAACGTTTAACTTAGGGGTATCGAGCAGTTAAACTGTAAAGTCAATAGTTTGTAAAATTAGATTTTTGTTAACTTATTCTTTAAAACAAAAAATTGTTAAACAGCATTTATAATTGTCGACTTAACGTTTAACTTAGAGGTATCGAACAGTCAAACTGTAAAGTCAATAGTTTGTAAAATTAGATTTTTGTAAACTTATTCTTTAAAACAAAAAATTGTTAAACAGCATTTACAATTGTCGACTTAACGTTTAACTTAGGGGCATCGAACAGTCAAACTGTAAAGTCAATAGTTTGTAAAATTAGATTTTTGTAAACTTATTTTTTAAAACAAAAAATTGTTAAACAGCATTTACAATTGTCGACTTAACGTTTAAACTTAGAGGTATCGAGCAGTCAAACTGTAAAGTCAATAGTTTGTAAAATTAAGATTTTTGTTAACTTATTTTTTAAAACAAAAAATTGTTAAAGAGCATTTACAATTGTCGACTTAACGTTTAACTTAGGGGTATCGAGCAGTCAAACTGTAAAGTCAATAGTTTGTAAAATTAGATTTTTGTTAACTTATTCTTTAAAACAAAAAATTGTTAAAGAGCATTTACAATTGTCGACTTAACGTTTAACTTAGGGGTATCGAAGAGTCAAACTGTAAAGTCTATTGACCTTACTTTTTGTAGGTCAATATTGATAGACTTTTTGTAAAAGTTTATTGACAAAAAGTTTGTAAAATTAGATTTTTGTTAACTTATTCTTTAAAACAAAAAATTGTTAAACAGCAATTACAATTGTCGACTTAACGTTTAAACTTAGAGATATCAAGCAATAATAAAAGATCTTATTCCTATGTTTCCTAGAATAATTACAAACAATTAAATTTACTTTGTGTATTATGACACTGATCGACGCAAAAAAAACAATTATCGATAAAATAACGCGATTAAAAATGAACACTGATTGCAAATTAAACAGAAATTAGTTGAAACAAGCAATTAAATAATCCTGCGGCATTACGGACGCGTGTTTAATGTTTAACTATCTAATTAACGCTCGCTTTATCCAGTAATTGCTATGATATACGTTGTCCGGTCGAATAAAATAATCATAAATTAGCATTAGTTGCACGGGTTCCCCGCGCTATACACACTTCTGCCAAGCGTTGTAAACAACGGTACTGGGCGGTGCTGGCAGGCTTGTAGATAGAGCTAATTAAATACAATAACGGTGTAGTGCGTATATGTACACATTAGATTAGGCTAACGGACAACTTTGGGAGAGTTTTATGGGGCGCGCTAAGGTAAACAAACAATAAAGTTGTCTGAACAAACTGGTGTGGTGACGTATTTAATCGTAACCTGCGTTACTCGGTCTGTCTTTCGGTAAAATGAAATTTCGGAGTTTAAGTACTTGGTTTAAGAAGATATTTCCGTTACAAACACATTTTAACACTTCTGTTTAAGGGCTGATGGATTTGCACGTCACGTGATACGAGTACGCAAATTTGTATTGATATATAATAGTGTACTTTGTGCATGCGTCATATTAAATTAATTATAATTAAAATTTTCTGTTTCCGCCCGGGATCGAACCGGAGACCTTGCGCGTGTGAGGCGCATGTGATAACCACTACATTACGGAAACTACGAAGAATTTCTACCGAAGTAAATATATGAAATGAATCGTAGATTTAATTTTTACATTGGTAGTTATAGTAAAAGATCAGTTGTTTTATATTAATTAAAAAGCGGATCAGATGATTTCATTGAACAGCTGATAGCCTGTAATAGTTTTAAGTTATATCTTTTTTTCGAACAAATTATCGTAAATAAAATAAAAAGGAAGAGAACACGCGATATATGACTTTTTATTTTTATTTAAATAAAATATTTAGCCGAAATACGAGTATATGCCTGTTTGTATAGAATATTCACGGAAGAAAAGTTTAAATTTCACGAACAAAGCCGTGTAGCATAGTATATTCGTAACGATCAGCTGATTTCATTGAACAGCTGATAGCCTGTAATAGTTTTAAGTTATATCTTTTTTCGAACAAATTATCGTAAATAAAATAAAAAGGAAGAGAACACGCGATATATGACTTTTTATTTTTATTTAAATAAAATATTTAGCCGAAATACGAGTATATGCCTGTTTGCATAGAATATTCACGGAAGAAAAGTTTCAATTTCACGAACAAAGCCGTGTAGCCTAGTATATTCGTAACGATCAGCTGATTTCATTGAACAGCTGATAGCCTGTAATAGTTTTAAGTTATATCTTTTTTCGAACAAATTATCGTAAATAAAATAAAAAGGAAGAGAACACGCGATATATGACTTTTTATTTTTATTTAAATAAAATATTTAGCCGAAATACGAGTATATGCCTGTTTGCATAGAATATTCACGGAAGAAAAGTTTCAATTTCACGAACAAAGCCGTGTAGCCTAGTATATTCGTAACGATCAGCTGATTTCATTGAACAGCTGATAGCCTGTAATAGTTTTAAGTTATATCTTTTTTTCGAACAAATTATCGTAAATAAAATAAAAAGGAAGAGAACACGCGATATATGACTTTTTATTTTTATTTAAATAAAATATTTAGCCGAAATACGAGTATATGCCTGTTTGCATAGAATATTCACGGAAGAAAAGTTTAAATTTCACGAACAAAGCCGTGTAGCCTAGTATATTCGTAACGATCAGCTGATTTTATTGAACAGCTGATAGCTATAAGTTTCAGGTTATGTTGTAAAAAACTAGTCGTGATAATTTGTCGTGTTTTCGAAATAAATCGTAATTAAAACAACAATTAATACAATAAATACAAGATCATTTATTAAAATACAATACATAGACCTTATAATTATATACTTAAAAAAAAAACAAAATTTGTGTTATTGAACCAAAAATACAAATTATATGTGGTTTTTTTAACCAATTATCCTAATGATTTTTAATTTTGGTTCAATAACAGATATTTTTATTAATAAATTATTGTTGGGTCAGGAGCTACTACAGACCTTAAATCAAGCAACATATATCTGTGTTCTGTGAAAAGCAAGGACTTTCTAAACATATGTCTACCACCTTAATCAGTAATATCTTCGCTTCAAATTACAGTAAACGCGATTCTGAACAAATATAAGTAGAATCCAACAATGTACAAATAAAATTGTAATTATTTGATAACACATATTAAAAATTCATATGTGTTCATATAACAGATTAAATTTTAAAAGGTAATTATTTCACAGATAATAAAATGATAGTAATAATTAGTTTATCAAAAGTGATTTTTGAAATAAGTCAAATTTTGTAAAACCTTTTGCAGTCAATACGGGACCTGTACACCTTGAAATTAATAATAACTTTAAATTCTTTTATATTTTTTGTAAACAAAATACACAAAATGTCAAATAGAAATTCTCTAATTAATTGGGCAAGTAGGAATTTATGAAAGTTTAGCCTAGCGTAGAATGTGTTACCGTGTTGTGTAGTAACATGGAGAATGAAATGTAAATAGGGAAAAATTAAGCTAGAGGACTAATGCGCGAATGTCTAATACTAATAAAACGAATAATCACAGCATACAGCTGTCTGGCTGACGTGATAGAAGCGAATTTCCAAAAGTGAATTTTTGTCTTAAAGTTTTTCGAAATTTTCATTTCACCATCACAATCGGCATTAAAATCACAAATATCAGTAACTGAAAACACGAAAATGAACCCTGACCACCGTCAAAGTAAATTTCTTATTTACAAGGGATTTTGAAAATTTTAAATGCTCATTTATGCTACGTTGGTAAAAAAATGTTAGATTATGGAAAAAAGTTTAGACAAAAACGTTACGAATTCTTAAATATTTGAAATGACTGTAATTTTTGAAAATGTGAAACGAATTTTGCTGGTCAAAGGGCTTATTCTAGCTGCTACCAGAATCGATTGTTGTACCAAATTTGAACCAAGTCGGGCTGAAATTGTGAACGTGAGAATGCAAATTTTAACGCTCCTTGAAAATGTAATCTGTAGGCCAGGATTGGCGCTCATTTCAAGGTCACGGGTCTGGGTCTTACCACGATGTTTTCCAATGGAAAGTTGCTGATAAATATTTAAGGAGTATGTAAATATTCTTAAAAAGATAAAAAGGAAAAAATATGAAGATACGTTTACAAATATCTTGTTTTGTTTAAATAAATAAATACGTGAACCTAGCTTAGATATTATTTACTGTAGTTATAGTAAATGATCAGTTATGTCATATTGATTCGTAAAGATCAGCCGATTTTATTGAAAAGCTGATAGGCTATAATAACTTTCAGGTTATGTTGTTAAAAACTAGCAATATTAACAACAAATATTAATTTCGAATTTATTATAAATGGTTACAACGTGTACGTGTTCTTCAAATAAAGAAAAATACCGAAACCAAATCAATACAAAGCTTACAATACACGCGTGCACTGTTATCGAAAATGAACGAGAAAAAGAAAGAGACAGAAATAGAGACGAAATTCGTTTGCTCGTTTCCGCTTCAAATTTCCGTTACATTCTTCAGTTTAGAAGACTTTTTTCTATTTACTCCACTCGTCAAAGCTAACATTAAAAGCTTCGCTTCAATAAAATAATCTATAAAGTTTAAAATAAAATGGAAAAAACCTTGTTTTGCAATTTTTTAAGAAAAGAGAAATTATTCTAATATAATATGTTTATTTATTAAGTAAAAAGTATTACACAACTGCAGAACTTTCTAATAATATTGTCAAGAACCGATGTACAAATACCGATAGAACTAATAACACCGAGTTATCACTACGACCACAATGTCGCCATTACAAAGTACAGCAAAGGGAATAAGTTAAAGCATAAAAAGTAAATAGAGGCCATAAATTTGTGAAGAAGCATCAATAGAGGATTAGACCAGTGTCCGGGTTTGTAATTACCCTTCCAGAGGGATGCAATCTTAAGGGAGTAATTTGTGAGCAACCACATGGGGCATGGGGTTCAAAGGGTAATTTGTTTTTCGCGGGAGGAGCTTAGCGGGTCCCATATGCGTTGCGAGGGGGGGGGGTTCATTTGCTACGACAAATAAGAGGAAATCTTAAACAGGCCTTGGTAAATTTGTCTTTTGCGAAATTAAAAACTGAGTTTGATGTTGGTTTTTTACAGCTTAATTTTAAAGTAACAATCTTGTGTCATGACATAATATAATATAATTTATATATTGCAATTTATTTTATATATCTGAAATAATTTACTTTATATATCTGAAAAGATAAATGAAATTTAATTTAATATTACAACAGGAAATAACAATCACGTATTTACAGAACTATGCAGACAAGAGCACGTTATGTAATGTATGAATTATTTTTTTATAAATGGCAGTTTATGCAAAATTGAGAAGCCTATACAGGAATTGCCAAATTATCTTGTAGTTACGTATAATTAGCCTAATGATAGCAAAATTAAAAAAATATATATTCTTCATATTAGTTTTAAAATAATAATAACCTGTTAAGTAGTAACTAACGTTTAATAATTGTTGACATTAAAAATAATTAAAAGTAGGGCCCATATATATAATTTACGAAAGATGTAATCCAAAATATTATTTCTTAATAGATAATTTGAAAATCCAATGTATTTGTTCAAATATTTGTTTAATAGTGTCCATATTACAAGAAATGCTGGTAGTTGCATAAACGAATTAAAATTTTCTTTCTCTCTATAGGAAGCCTATATAAAAGTGCTATCATCGTAAAAAAATCGGATCATAAGATTTTGATTTTTTTTTTTAACGTCCTTACTTTATGCCAGTTAGACCAAAGAACGCAGGTTCAGTATGAACGGTAAGGGAAAAACAACGGGCAACTGCGGCTCGAACTAAGAACCTTTAGGTGCGCAGTTGAGTGACGCAGTAGACTGACCGATGTTTTAGCCACTTCGACCACCGAGCCTCCATAAGATTTTGATAAATGATCTATTGAGTCCATACAAATGATTTTGACTTGAATTTTTATTGAGGTGTTATTTTCGAATCCATTTTAGTGAGAAAATGTAAAAAACGTTTTTTCATAACTTTTTTAATAAAAATTTCCAAATAACATTCCTTAAATGCTTAAACAAAGTGTATGAAAATCCCTAAATTTGTAGCTACCGAAAAACAATACAAAATCGGCCTAGTTTTGTAAAATATGATATTACTGACGATTCGATTTTGTATGAAGGCACACATAATTCATGACGGTGTAGAAAATTTTAAATTTAAAAAAGTGGACGTAACGGGATTGAGGTAATGAAGACAGGCGAGTAACTGTGCACTTTACGCGTCGCAAGCCTCATATTAAATTAATTATAATTAAAAAGTTATGTGTTTCCACCTGAATCGGACCGGGGACCTTGCACATGTGAAGCATCCGCGATAACCACTACACTACGGAAACGAAGAAGTTTTACCGATGTAAATAAGCGAAATGAATCGTTAATTTAATTTTGGTAGTTATATTAAACGATCAGTTGTTTTATATTACTTCGTAACGATCAGCTGATTTCATTGAACAGCTGATAGGCTAAAATAAGTTTAACGTTATGTTGTCAAAAACTAGCTGTCGTGTTTTCGAACAACTTATCGTAATTAAAATAAAAAAGAAGAGAAAATATGATACATTATTTTTATTTTTAGTTCAATAACAGAAATTTTGTGTCATTGTTTGTTTACTGCATTAGACTTATTAAACCAAAAGTTTTTTCTGGACTCTTTCCTGGTTCGTTCCAAAACACTGAACAGTATTTACAATACTCGATACAGAATTCAAAAATAGTTTTTAATTTAGTTTTAAAGTCAATAACGATTTGTAAAATAATATTGAAGAACGTGAATTACTTGGAAGAAAAAGGGGCTCGGTGGTCGATGTGGCCAAAGCACGGTTAGCTGCTGCGTCTCTGAACTGCTCACCTAAAGGTCGAGCCACAGTTACTCCCGTTGCTTTTCACTTACCGTTAAGCATCCCTCATGGCATAAAGTACAGACGTTAAGGGAAAAAAATAATTTGGAACAATTGGCAAAAATAATTCTGGGAAAAAACAGAGCAGTGGTATTAGGAATAAATTACGCAAAGCCAATAAAACGGTGAATAAGTTTTAGTAAAAAATATGTTTTTTTAGGTAACTTTGAATTTTAGACGTTCAAGTTTAAACATTTTGACATCGTTGTTTCAAACATAAACGTTGAAGAATTAGATTTACAAAATACAATACAAATGTATTGTACAATACACGCATGTCAATGAGGTTATGGTTACACATAATACTATATAACACGACCATAAATGACCAGGAATTTCTTAACCAAAAGTCAAGCGAAAATTTAAAGTTTTTGAAAATAAATTTATTGTTTTCGAAGCCAAAAAAAGGCAGTCACAAAAAAGGAATAACGAGGACAATATAAGGCGAATTAAATAATAGTTCATATAGCCTATTGCCTGTCGTTAGAAGTAGGTTGAAATATTTTTGACCAAATATCTTTTCGTTTGGTCAATTTCAGGTCTTACAAATACAATCTAAAAGCTTAAAACAAAGAAAAAATACGTTCCACATAACATTTCTTGCGTCGCACTAAAATATTTAAAAAAGGGTCAAATGATTTTAAATGAAGTGTCCAAAATAAACGCGTTTGTTGATATTTCTAAATAAAAGTCCGATTTGAAAAGTGTTGACAAAAATTCGACAGAAACACCGGTAGTGGATTCACTTTATAAGCTTTTGAAAAAAACAAATAGGCTACGTTCGACTTTAAAGGGTTTTTTTTGAAAAATTATATTGAAAATAAAAATCTTTAGGATAAAAAATTGTCTTAGGATATGAGCAAAGACTGCTTGATTTTTTTGTCAAAATTGGTATATTTATTTAGTCATCAAATATACTCACAAACTTCTATAAGTAAGCCCCGTTTTTTCTCTTTCATTGAGAGACAAGTCAACAAACACAAAATAATTTCAAAACAGATTTTATTAAACTACGATACTTTCTAATAATAATAAAATATTTACGGCGCACAGACTCGCGGTATTGATGGAAACAAAATTTTCACAAACTCTTTGACAGTATGAAAATCAATCGGAACAAAATTTGATTTTCACAAAAGTTCAGACTGAGAAGATTATTTACCCAGCAAATGCTGTTCATCGTATTTGAAACGCCTTCAAAAATCATAAATTGCTCAATTTTGTATCTCAAACGTTTTCTACCAGCGTTAAAATCGACGTAAATTAGCATTTTAAAAATTTAAATTACATTAAAAATTCGAAAAGTACAAATTTCAATACAAACATGTTAGGCTTACTTAATACGTGTTCTTAGAGGTCACTGTCGCTGTTTTTGAGTGTGGCTCTTATAACGGCCACTCCAATAAATATTTTTCAATAGAAATTCCCCAAGAATTAAGCACCGCGGTTAAAATTTAATCGAACGCATTGACACCGCCCCACTCGCAATTTAAAACGATTCTGCTCAACACTGAACGAAACATTGGCAATCAAAACACATTAAACAATTACTGCACAAAGCAACAAACTTGCCCTTTATAAAGCGATTACTAGAGTTAACCCCGAGCTCACCCCTCCCCTCATGAAAATTAGCCCCATCCCTCTGTCGGAGGGGTGCGAATATCCTTTTTGGTATAATCCCTTTTAGATTAGCCAAAGTTTGGGTAGGGCGTAATGCTAGACGACCGGAAACAATACGTTTTGTAATTCGGGAGCCGATGTTTTCGGCAGTGTCGATATTTTCGCAGATTGTAACATTTTTCGTTAAAGAATTTCTTTTATTGATGCCGGATATTACTGCAATATCAAGACAACTAAAAGTGCAATAACATTACGCAAAATATCCCTTAATGTATTTATTTTATATTATTTAATAAAACATAATTAAATAGATGTACTAAATACTTTAACAGTCATTTGGTTCAGGAGTTTCTGACAAAATTACGACGCAGAGAATGGAATATGTGACTAATTATTAACAATCGTGATTACAGATTATCATTAAATTCTGGTCATAATGTTTTTTTTTGTATTTCACAACAAAATGTAATGTACTAGCTGTTTTAACTTTAGTTTGTTAAGTGGCCTTGACAATGCCATAACGAGTGAAACCTTGGTTGGCAAGACTCAAATAAAAAAAAATTGTGGAAATATACAAACGTGTTATTATTTCATTAATATATAATGGATTTCCTCCAAGTACTAACGCTCTTAAGTAAAAATAATTTGAAAGAGGGTGAGATAGCGTAAAAACATAGTTTTTAAAAATATGCCGAATTTTGTGCCTCATCAAAGACTTTGGTACTTCATCAAAGAGTATATAATACTCGTCAAAAAGTTTGGTACCTCATCAAAGAATTTGGTACCTCATCGTACTTCATAAAAGAGTTTGGTACCTCATCAAAGAGTTTGGTACCTCATCAAAGAATTTGGTACCTCATCAAAGAATTTGGTACCTCATCGTACTTCATCAAAGAGTTTGTTACCTCATCAAAGAATTTGGTACCTCATCGTATTTCATCAAAGAGTTTGGTACCTCATCAAAGAGTTGGTACCTTATCAAAGAATTTGGTACCTCATCAAAGAGTTTAGTAATTCGTCAAAGAGTTTGGTACCTCATCAAAGAGTTTGGTACCTAATCAAAGAGTTTAGTATATCATTAAAGAGTTTGATACTTCATCAAAGAATTTGGTACCTCATCAAAGAGTTTAGTATATCATTAAAGAGTTTGATACTTCATCAAAGAGTTCGGTACCTCATCAAAGAGTTTAGTATATCATTAAAGAGTTTGATACTTCATCAAATAGTTTGATACTTCATCAAAGAGTTCGGTACCTCATCAAAGAGTTTAGTATATCGTTAAAGAGTTTGATACTTAATCAAAGAGTTTGGTACTTCATCAAAGACTTTGATACTTCATCAAAGAGTTCGGTACCTCATCAAAGAGTTCGGTACCTCATCAAAGAGGAAGTTTCACTGTTAATGTAGCAGGAATGATAAGGTATGTGAAATGTATTTTTCCATATCTCTCGACCATTTTTAGCTTAGGAAATATCTAGCTTTTTTCAAAAAATTAAAATTTCAAAACCTGTTATTTACCTGATTAATATTGTTGCATTGGAAGCTATCTCCTTAATAAGATTTACTGATTAAAAATCAAAAAATTACCAAATTTCTTAAATTTGTAATGATTCATCTATATTGGAATCCATAAACTATGCCGATTTGATATTTTTCTGTGTAGCCTATAGCTTTAGTACCGGCATTTTTTAATAAATAGGCAACTTATGAGCCATTTTCTGTAATAAGAACCATTGATATTTGTATTATAAATGTAACACGTATTTGGAAAATAAGACATTAAGTGAAAAAAAAATAAATGTATTAAAGGGCTTTAAACTAAAGGTTACACTTAATGTATAATGTAACAAAACAACACTTATTATTATATCTAATATTAAATTATAGGCTATGATTTGATTACTTTGTGGTAGCCAATCGAATAAAGGCCTAAATGAAACAAACAGTTTAGCCTTGTTAATTTGACTTCAGATCTTTGTTGGTATCAAAGCATCCTGACTGATTTGTTTTTAATAACACTGAAAAAAATCCTAACTTTTAGATTACGCTTTCTATTCTCCGAGTCGTAAAATAATTAGTTGATTTATTTTAAGTTAATGATTTGAAAATAACGTTACACGTAGCGTGAAACTGCCACTTAACGAAACATTTAGGCTAGGATGCCAAGACGCTGACTGTTCTAATCCTAACGAATGTGTTGGGAAGAAGAAGAAAAAGTTGTCAACAATGTGGTAACAGCCGTTGCGGCCATATTTCTGAGTAACATCCAACACGGTGTCACCAATATACATGTCAGCGTGTATCTCGGGCACGCAGTTTACAAATTAGACACGTTCAAACTTGACGTTGTTTGATGGCACTGAAAGTAGCGTTTTTAAAACCATAAATCGTATCGAAATTAATCTAATTTTGAAGAAAGTAGTTCGGGTTAGAAAAATCGATAAATATTTCACCAGCTGTTGAATGGGTAATGCACAGATAAACACGTTAAATAAATATTAAACTGTGTTAAAACTTCGCTAGTTTCTAAGATTCAGGTCATATTTTTAACCAAAATGATTTAGGCAGTGAAAAATTTAGGTTTTTAAGTAAGTTCTAATTAGTAAGGTTTTAACAAAAAAATCAAGGAAGAGGAGAAGTATAATTTCTGAAAACTTATGACATTTTAATCTTTTATAAATAAAGATAAGGGGCACTCTTGCTCATTCCGTGAGCCAACCTTATGAGTCAATGGTAAACTGAGTCATAACTTTTTTTGAAATTTTAAATGACCACAATTTTAAATGCATGATATTATTTTGTTGGGTAACAATCTGTTCAAACTGTTACCGAAATTATTTTCTGTGTTAAATTTCAGTCAAATAGGACTTCTCAAAATTTATTCTCAGGGTCAAGATTGGTGCAGAAATTTTTTGCTGCTTCAATAACTCATTTTCCCCGCAGGTGGGTGCAGACTAGCTGCGCCTATTGAGAGGATTTAGACGTCCATCGCAGTACCCGAGTCTAACAAACACTTACATTTACAACATTACAATTACGACTTTAACACTTTACACTCACACTTACATTTAAGGAAGCTACAATAGCCTCAATGTGCTTTGCGCCTTAAAATAACAAAAAAAACTCATTTTTAAGATAAATTTGATACAGCATTGACTACAAGCGTACCAAAATGATAACCCTCGCTGTTGGTGGCGTCTTACGGTAGTGTTCGACAACAGTTAAATCGATAATAGTACTGTCTATTTTCTCAAACGTTCCCACTTGTCCTCGCATCTTGCAGCGTTCGTTGCGGCAGATAGTTCAACTACTTGAACTTTAGCCGCTGATATCGAGCGAGCGTTTTATAATGGTGACTGTACTTCTAGTCTGTTTATATTTAATGCCTACACGAATCAAACATTAAAGCAAACTTATTTCTTCACATTCTGAAAGAACCAATTCGATCTATACCAAGGCAGTAGATACCGTAAAATTATTACCCAATTTAAAGGATAGTTAATAAAATAAAAAGAATTATTACTAATAGCTGGGTGTGTTAAACTGGACAAAATCAATGAGTATAAACTTTACCAATAGGAAGATTGCCACCCATCCATTGTTTATCAATGCTCAAGCTGTTCTTTACTCCAACAATGCCAAATACTTGGGGATGACCCTGGATACGAAGCTCAAGTGGAAAGTCCATTTAAAGAAAAAGGTTGAAGAGCTTAAAATAAAATACAGAAAACCTTACTGGCTGCTTGGACGTAACTCTGAGCTTTCAGTGCAGAATAAAATTTTAATATATAAACAAATATTGAAACCAGTATGGACATATGGCTTACAATTGTGGGGTTTTACAAAACCGTCGAATATAAAAATAATCAAAAATTTCCAAAACAAAGTCTTGCGAGGAATAGTCAATGCCTCATGGTATATTCGTAACAATGATTTACATCGGGACTTAAATATCAGGCTTGTCACGGTGGAAATTAAAAAATGTGCAACTAGTCATAATCTACGGCTTCTTACGCATGAAAATTGTGAGATGGAGGCAGTACTTGAAGTGACCGCTTCAAGAAGACTAAACCTCATGAACTGCTCCACTGATGTGAAGGAAGTTATTAATGTAATAGCTATCCTACAAATGTGATTTTGTTGTAGATGTAAACCATAAGTCGATCTTGTAAAGATTGGTTATAAGTATTAAATAAATTTTTTTAAAAACTTATACGTTGTACGTTATATGACAAATTACAATGTAAAGGATATTGTTATCAGTATGCGGTCGGTTGTGGAATATACGAGAAATGATTTATAAAAGACAAGAGCCGTGCAGCACTTGAGCCACTTGTACTGGCCGAGTTGTGTTTGCCTTGCTAACTGATACACTTTCAAACACTCCGCGGCTCCGTTCCATTTCTTCCGGTTTATTTTCTTTTCTTCAAGACCGACACTCAAGTACCGCCGTCTACAAGTCAGCGCTCAATACAAACCCTTGTTGAAAAATGCCTTCTTATTAACATGAAAAATCGATTTCGAGATTCAAACGATGCATTCGGTTTTAGTTTTCACGAGTTATAAAGTGGTTCTACTTGGAAATCTGTCCATCTATTTATCTGTGTTTCGTTGAAATATGTACGAGGTGTGTTCAGAAAGTAACGAGAAATTTTAAATTTCGCGGGCTTGGAAAGTCCGATTGTCAAACATTTTTTTTATTATGTTGGTATATATGCCCTTGAAGTATGATAAAACTTTCAGCTGTTTTTTTTCTTGACTTTGTCTCTGACTGCCACTAAGGTCAGACGTGTTTTTATGAGCTCGGCGATTTTCGTTTGTTAAAAGAAATGGATCAAAGAATTTGTATCAAATTTTGCTTAAAAATGGAATAAAGTGTAACAAAGTATGTGAAATGTTAAAAAAGGCCTACGGTGAGTCTGCTATGAGTAAAGCAAGAGTTTAAGAGTGGTATAAGCGTTTCTAAGAAGGCCGTGAAGACGTTGAAAATGACGAACGCCCTGGACGCCCCAGCACATAAACAACCGATGAAAACGTGGAAAAAGTGAAAGAAATGGTTATGAACAATCGCCGAATCACAATTAGAGAGGTCGCTGATGATGTTGGCATATCAATTTGATTATGTCATGACATTGTTTCCAGTGTTTTGTGTATAAAACGCGTGGCAGCAAAATTCGTTCCAAA
The DNA here is from genome assembly GCA_022606455.1 of Callitettix versicolor. NCBI lineage: Eukaryota > Metazoa > Arthropoda > Insecta > Hemiptera > Cercopidae > Callitettix > Callitettix versicolor. The sequence continues at coordinate 17,775,612 of CM040183.1, read as the reverse complement.
ATTGTTGAATTTTTAACAAAAACAACGGCGACTGGAAGTTGCTCAGGAGTCACTAAATGAAGTCCATGACGATGTAGAATTACTGAAACGTATTATAACAGGTGACGAAACATGGGTTTACGGATATGACGTCGAAACTAAGGCTCAATCATCCCAGTGGAGGCATTCTGGCTCTCCAAGACCGAAAAATGCTCGACAAGTGCGGTCGAACGTGAAGGTTATGCTCGCTGTGTTCTTCGATATTAATGACATAGTACATCATGAATTCCTGCCACCAGGTGAAACGGTCAATAAGGAGTACTACCTACAAGTTCAACGCTGTTTGATCTGTAGAACGCCCGGATCTGTGGAAAAACAATTCATTGCTTTTGCACCACGATAATGCACCAGCTCACAACACTTCATTGCTTGTGAGTGAATTTTTGGCCAAAAACAGTACTGTAACGATGCCCCAGCCTCCATATTTGCCAGACATGGCTCCGTGTGACTTTTCCTATTTCCAAAAATAAAGAGTACCTTAAAGGGCCGTCGTTTTACTGCCGTAGATGACATTAAAAGCGCATCGCTGAAAGAACTAAAGGCTGTCTCAAAGATCGCGTTTGAGAAGTGTTTCGAGAATTGGAAGAAGCGCTGACACAAGTGCATAATCTCCAATGTGGACTATTTTGAAGGCGACAACATCAATGTAAAAGAATAATTAAATATTTTGTTCAAAAAATTAAAATTCTCGTTACTTTCTGAACACACCTCGTATATTTAGTTCGACTGCACTTCGAAACTATTTTTTTTATTTTTTCTTAATCTATTTCCTCTAAATCGGCTCCAACGGTTATGATCAACTTTTTCTCAAACATGGCCAATAAGGACGCGAGTATGGCCAGCGATATTTCCAAAATACCCAGTTCGGGGGTTATCGAGAAAAAACCGAAAATCAGCCTAAATTATCAAGTCAATAAATTACGCATAAGCTAATGTAGTAAATTTAGAATTTAAAGTAAATTTACGGTTTGAAAATAAGTGGGAAAACATGACAATATAACCGCCCTGATTTATTTTTGTGGAGAATTTTATCTTGAACCGTAAATTTCTCTTTTTTTCAAAATTTATTACTCTGAGTTTAGTTATGAATTTTTATTTGTGAGTGAAATTCGATCAGAACTGTATTTAGAATTTGAGTTGAGCCAATTTTGTAAAAATACTTTGTCGATATCTTTCAAACAGCATTTTTTGACCAAATAATTGAAAGAAAAAAGTCTTTTTAACCTAATGTTTTTGTAATATTTTTTCTCTTTTAGGAATTTAATTACTACAATCTGTAGGCCCTACTATTATTAATGTTATAAGAATAATTATATCGGAAAAAAGTGGTAACTTTGTTTAAGGCCGAATGGCCACTGAATGCGGGACGGAGTTGTGCTGAGCGGACGGACTGCGAATTTAAAACTAGCCTATTATTTTTCATATAAATTCGACCAGTGAACGCGCATGACTCGGCTCCGCGTAGCTTCGACTCTGTCTAGGTTCGGTTTGAAGATGACTCCTCTTCCCCCACCAAATTTCCAAACGTATTATTTCTCGTTACCTAGGTTACCGTTGCCTAGATTAAACAGTAGTAGTTTAATAGAATCCGTTACAGTATAATCCTAAATATTTAAAGATACAAACTCGTACTTTAAACAGCATAAATTCGTTCTCAGTTGCTATTCGTCTTCATTCTGTCTGGTAACCATCCGGCCTGAAGGTTAATACTTTTCAATAATTGAATATATACACAACGTCTAGTCTTTTATCAATTGACATTCTAAATTGTTTCTTTAGAGAGGGATATTCACTAATCAAGCCATTGGCTAATTGCAATTGATGAAGTCTTGTGAAATTTTATTTTGTTAAAAAACAGCTGACTTATTAAACTGATCAAAAAACTGATTACCTTTAACAAACTGATTTTATATAACAGATTTTATATAATACGAGGTGTGTTCAGAAAGTATCGAGAATTTTAATTTTTTTAACAAAATATTTATTTACTCTTCTAAATTGATGTTGTCGCCTTCAAAATAGTCCCCGTTGGAGATTATGCACTTGTGCCAGCGCTTCTTCCAATCCTCGAAACACTTCTCAAACTCGATCTTTGAGATAGCCTTTAGTTCTTTCAGCGATCTTTTAATGTCATCTACGGCTGTAAAACGATGGCCCTTTAGGGTTCTCTTTATTTTCGTAAATAGGAAAAAGTCTGGCGAATAAGGAGGCTGGGGCATCGTTACAGTACTGTTTTTGCCCAAAAATTCACGAACAAGCGATGAAGTGTGAGCTGGTGCATTATCGTGGTACAAAAGCCATGAATTGTTTTTCCACCGATCCAGGTGTTTTTTTCGGATTGCTTCACGCAAACGGCATTGAACTTGTAGGTAGTACTTCTTATTGACCGTTTCACCTGGTGGCAGGAATTCGACCGCACTTGTTGAGCCTTTTTCGGTCTTGGCGAGCCGGATTGCCTACACTGGGATGATTGAGCCTTAGTTTCGACGTCATATCCGTAAACCCATGTTTAGTCACTTGTTATAATACGTTTCAGTAATTCTGCATCGTCGTTGACTTCATTTAGTGACTCCTGAGCAACTTCCATTCGCCGCTGTTTTTGTTCAAAATTCAACAATTTTGGAACGAATTTTGCTGCCACTCGTTTCATACACAAAACATTGGAAACAATGTCATGACATGATCCAATCGATATGCCATCATCATCAAAGACCTCTCTAATTGTGATTCGGCGATTGTTCATAACCATTTCTTTTAGTTTTTCCACGTTTTCATCGGTTATTGATGTGCTGTGGCGTCCAGGGCGTTCGTCATCTTCAACGTCTTCACGGTCTTCTTGGAAATGCTTATACCACTCGTAAACTCTTGCTTTACTCATAGCATACTCACCATAGGCGTTTGTTAACATTTCACACACTTTGTTACACTTTATTCCATTTTTTACCCAAAATTTGATACAAATTCTTTGATCCATTTCTTTTAACAAACGAAAATCGCCGAGCTGATAAAACACGTCTAACCTTAGTGCCTGTCACAGAAAAAGTCAACAATGAAAACAGCTGAAAGTTTTATCATATTTCAAGGGCATGTATACAAACATAATAAAAAAAGATGTTTGACAATCGGACTCTCTAAGCCCGCGAAATTTTAAAATTCTCGTTACTTTCTGAACACACCTCGTATATAACATACTCTCTGATAAGCGATAAGCTAACAGGTTTCAGTGTTTTTGAAGTATTTACTATTGAAACTGAACTGTCTAAACCCTCTTTATTTTCCACGGAGACATTTAATTTTGTCGAACATAATTAGCTGATTATATACTAATTAGCAGCTCAAAAGAACGCATACAAGGTACGGTTTGATGGGTGTATGATAATCCACGACACACCGAGTATATAGTAAGTTTAAATTCCTGCCGCTAGGGTGGGTTTGAAGGGGTTGAGTAATGCACGCTCAAGCAATGTAGCAGGTTATCGATTCAAGAAGATAATTTATCAGGCAGTGGATGTTTAGGCAGGTAGGCCTACGCTGAACGGTCGATTACGCGGCGAAATATTTCAGAGGCAGTGGCAATGCTGAACTTGCAACGAAGATGGGGGAAGTGAAACGAACACATTGAATGAACAGTTCTTACATTATAAATGATATGAGAGCATCGATATAAACAAAACAAAAAAGAATTTTTGTTATATTTTGTTCGATCTAAACATATAACAGTTCACGTGCATGTTATAACACATTCGAAATTAATGTAAACGTTTACAATAATTGTTAATATTGCTAGTTTTTAACAACATAACCTGAAACTTATTTTAGCCTATCAGCTGTTCAATGAAATCGATGATCGTTATGAATTAATTTAAAACTTACTATAACTACAGTAAATAATATCTAAGCTAGGTTCACGTACTTATTTATTTAAACAAAACTAGATATTTGTAAACATATCTTCAAACTAATTATATATCCAGAAAACAAAACAGAAAATAATTTTCGTTATATTTTGTATGTTTTATCTAAACTGATCTTATGGACATCAATAGTTTTGAGCTTTTAATGTTAGCTTTGGCGAGAGGAGTGAACAGAAAAAAGTCCGCCGAACGGAAATATGAATGTGTGAATCATTTCCAAATTCTAGACTTTGTGAAAAATTATGGTTGCAGAAGGTCCGGTAACTGAGCGTTTCAGGAATATAGAAAACGGGCACAGTACGAGGTGTGTTCAGAAAGTGACGCGAATTTTAATTTTTTGAACAAAATATTTAATTATTCTTCTATATTGATGTTGTCGCCTTTAAAATAGTCCCCATCGGTGATTATGCACTTGTGCCAGCGCTTCTTCCAATCCTCGAAACACTTCTCAAACTCGATCTTTGAGATAGCCTTTAGTTCTTTCAGCGATGCGATTTTAATGTCATCTACGGCTGTAAAACGACGGTCCTTTAAGGTTCTCTTTATTTTTGGAAATAGGAAAAGTCACACGGAGCCATGTCTGGCAAATATGGAGGCTGGGACATCGTTACAGTACTGTTTTTGGCCAAAAATTCACGAACTAGCAATGAAGTGTTGTGAGCTGGTGCATTATCGTAGTGCAAAAGCAATGAATTGTTTTTCCACAGATCCGGGCGTTCCACAGATCAAACGGCGTTGAACTTGTAGGTAGTACTCCTTATTGACCGTTTCACCTGGTGGCAGGAATTCATGATGCACTATGCCATTAATATCGAAGAACACAGTGAGCATAACCTTCACGTTCGACCGCACTAGTCGAGCATTTTTCGGTCTTGGAGAGCCAGAATGCCTCCACTGGGATGATTGAGCCTTAGTTTCGACGGCATATCCGTAAACCCATGTTTCGTTCACCTGTTATAATACGTTTCAGTAATTCTGCATCGTCGTTGACTTCATTTAGTGACTCCTGAGCAACTTCCATTCGCCGCTGTTTTTGTTCAAAATTCAACAATTTTGGAACGAATTTTGCTGCCACGCGTTTCATACACAAAACATTAGAAACAATGTCATGACACGATCCAATTGATATGCCAACATCATCGGCGACCTCTTTAATTGTAATTCGGCGATTGTTCATAACCACTTCTTTCACTTTTTCCACGTTTCATCGGTTGTTGATGTGCTAGGGCATCCAGGGCGTTCGTCATCTTCAACGTCTTCAGGGCCTTCTTGGAAACGCTTATACCACTCGTAAACTTTACTCATAGCAGACTCACCATAGGCCTTTTTTAACATTTCACACACTTTGTTACACTTTATTCCATTTTTACGCAAAATTTGATACAAATTCTTTGATCCATTTCTTTTAACAAACGAAAATCGCCGAACTCATACAAACACGTCTAACCTTAGTGGCTGTCACAGACAAAGTCAAC
>CM040183.1:17710184-17765184 GCA_022606455.1 Callitettix versicolor | reverse complement strand
TACCAAATTGGTTACTATTTTAAGGCGAAAAGCACATTGAGGCTATTATCGCCTCCCTAAATGTATGTGTGAGTGTAAAATGTTAAAGTTGTAAGTGTAAGTGTGTGTTAGACTCGGGTACCGCGAGGGACGTCTAAATCCTCTCAATAGGTCCAGCTAGTTTGCACCCTCCTGGGGGATTTCGAAATATTCGGGGGTTGTTATCATTAAATCAGATGCCTTCATCTTAAAACCGTAGGAAATAAGAAGACATTTTACATATACGTCATTTGATGTTTATACATACAAGGCACCTTCAATTCAAATTTCAAAACTATCGTTCTACTTGTTTGACTAAAACTTCGTGCATTTGTTATTGTAAATCAGATTTCGCCATCTTGAAACGAAAGTAATGAGAAACAAATCTTACTCGTTCGTTCGGGCTTTATACAAAGTACCTCCTTGCCAAATTTCAAAACTATCGTTCTACGTGTTTGACTAAAACTTCGTGCATTTGTTATTGTAAATCAGATTTCGCCATCTTGAAACGAAAGTAATGAGAAACAAATCTTACTCGTTCGTTCGGGCTTTATACAAAGTACCTTCTTGCCAAATTTCAAAACTATCGTTCTACGTGTTTGACTAAAACTTCGTGCATTTGTTATTGTAAACCAGATTTCGCCATCTTGAAACGAAAGTAATGAGAAACAAATCTTACTCGTTCGTTCGGGCTTTATACAAAGTACCTTCTTGCAAAATTTCAAAACTATCGTTCTACGTATTTGACTAAAATTTCGTGCATTTGTTATTGTAAATCAGATTTCGCCAACTAGAAACGAAAGTAATGAGAAACAAATCTTACTCGTTCGTTCGGGCTTTATACAAAGTAGCTTCTTGCCAAATTTCAAAACTATCGTTCTACATGTTTGACTAAAACTTCGTGCATTTGTTATTGTAAATCAGATTTCGCCATCTTGAAACGAAAGTAATGAGAAACAAATCTTACTCGTTCGTTCGGGCTTTATACAAAGTAGCTTCTTGCCAAATTTCAAAACTATCGTTCTACGTGTTTGACTAAAATTTCGTGCATTTGTTATTGTAAATCAGATTTCGCCAACTTGAAACGAAAGTAATGAGAAACAAATCTTACTCGTTCGTTCGGGCTTTATACAAAGTACCTTCTTGCCAAATTTCAAAACTATCGTTCTACGTGTTTGACTAAAATTTCGTGCATTTGTTATTGTAAATCAGATTTCGCCATCTTGAAACGAAAGTAATGAGGAACAAATCTTACTCGTTCGTTCGGGCTTTATACAAAGTACCTTCTTGCCAAATTTCAAAACTATCGTTCTACGTGTTTGACTAAAACTTCGTGTATTTGTTATTGTAAATCAGATTTCGCCAACTTGAAACGAAAGTAATGAGAAACAAATCTTACTCGTTCGTTCGGGCTTTATACAAAGTAGCTTCTTGCCAAATTTCAAAACTATCGTTCTACGTGTTTGACTAAAATTTCGTGCATTTGTTATTGTAAATCAGATTTCGCCATCTTGAAACGAAAGTAATGAGGAACAAATCTTACTCGTTCGTTCGGGCTTTATACAAAGTACCTTCTTGCCAAATTTCAAAACTATCGTTCTACGTGTTTGACTAAAACTTCGTGTATTTGTTATTGTAAATCAGATTTCGCCATCTTGAAACGAAAGTAATGAGGAACAAATCTTACTCGTTCGTTCGGGCTTTATACAAAGTACCTTCTTGCCAAATTTCAAAACTATCGTTCTACGTGTTTGACTAAAACTTCGTGTATTTGTTATTGTAAATCAGATTTCGCCATCTTGAAACGAAAGTAATGAGAAACAAATCTTACTCGTTCGTTCGGGCTTTATACAAAGTACCTTCTTGCCAAATTTCAAAACTATCGTTCTACGTGTTTGACTAAAACTTCGTGTATTTGTTATTGTAAATCAGATTTCGCCATCTTGAAACGAAAGTAATGAGAAACAAATCTTACTCGTTCGTTCGGGCTTTATACAAAGTACCTTCTTGCCAAATTTCAAAACTATCGTTCTACGTGTTTGACTAAAACTTCGTGCATTTGTTATTGTAAATCAGATTTCGCCATCTTGAAACGAAAGTAATGAGAAACAAATCTTACTCGTTCGTTCGGGCTTTATACAAAGTACCTTCTTGCAAAATTTCAAAACTATCGTTCTACGTATTTGACTAAAATTTCGTGCATTTGTTATTGTAAATCAGATTTCGCCAACTAGAAACGAAAGTAATGAGAAACAAATCTTACTCGTTCGTTCGGGCTTTATACAAAGTAGCTTCTTGCCAAATTTCAAAACTATCGTTCTACATGTTTGACTAAAACTTCGTGCATTTGTTATTGTAAATCAGATTTCGCCATCTTGAAACGAAAGTAATGAGAAACAAATCTTACTCGTTCGTTCGGGCTTTATACAAAGTAGCTTCTTGCCAAATTTCAAAACTATCGTTCTACGTGTTTGACTAAAATTTCGTGCATTTGTTATTGTAAATCAGATTTCGCCAACTTGAAACGAAAGTAATGAGAAACAAATCTTACTCGTTCGTTCGGGCTTTATACAAAGTACCTTCTTGCCAAATTTCAAAACTATCGTTCTACGTGTTTGACTAAAATTTCGTGCATTTGTTATTGTAAATCAGATTTCGCCATCTTGAAACGAAAGTAATGAGGAACAAATCTTACTCGTTCGTTCGGGCTTTATACAAAGTACCTTCTTGCCAAATTTCAAAACTATCGTTCTACGTGTTTGACTAAAACTTCGTGTATTTGTTATTGTAAATCAGATTTCGCCAACTTGAAACGAAAGTAATGAGAAACAAATCTTACTCGTTCGTTCGGGCTTTATACAAAGTAGCTTCTTGCCAAATTTCAAAACTATCGTTCTACGTGTTTGACTAAAATTTCGTGCATTTGTTATTGTAAATCAGATTTCGCCATCTTGAAACGAAAGTAATGAGGAACAAATCTTACTCGTTCGTTCGGGCTTTATACAAAGTACCTTCTTGCCAAATTTCAAAACTATCGTTCTACGTGTTTGACTAAAACTTCGTGTATTTGTTATTGTAAATCAGATTTCGCCATCTTGAAACGAAAGTAATGAGGAACAAATCTTACTCGTTCGTTCGGGCTTTATACAAAGTACCTTCTTGCCAAATTTCAAAACTATCGTTCTACGTGTTTGACTAAAACTTCGTGTATTTGTTATTGTAAATCAGATTTCACCATCTTGAAACGAAAGTAATGAGAAACAAATCTTACTCGTTCGTTCGGGCTTTATACAAAGTACCTTCTTGCCAAATTTCAAAACTATCGTTCTACGTGTTTGACTAAAACTTCGTGTATTTGTTATTGTAAATCAGATTTCGCCATCTTGAAACGAAAGTAATGAGAAACAAATCTTACTCGTTCGTTCGGGCTTTATACAAAGTACCTCCTTGCCAAATTTCAAAACTATCGTTCTACGTGTTTGACTAAAACTTCGTGTATTTGTTATTGTAAATCAGATTTCGCCATCTTGAAACGAAAGTAATGAGAAACAAATCTTACTCGTTCGTTCGGGCTTTATACAAAGTACCTTCTTGCCAAATTTCAAAACTATCGTTCTACGTGTTTGACTAAAACTTCGTGTATTTGTTATTGTAAATCAGATTTCGCCAACTTGAAACGAAAGTAATGAGAAACAAATCTTACTCGTTCGTTCGGGCTTTATACAAAGTAGCTTCTTGCCAAATTTCAAAACTATCGTTCTACGTGTTTGACTAAAATTTCGTGCATTTGTTATTGTAAATCAGATTTCCCCATCTTGAAACGAAAGTAATGAGGAACAAATCTTACTCGTTCGTTCGGGCTTTATACAAAGTACCTTCTTGCCAAATTTCAAAACTATCGTTCTACGTGTTTGACTAAAACTTCGTGTATTTGTTATTGTAAATCAGATTTCGCCATCTTGAAACGAAAGTAATGAGGAACAAATCTTACTCGTTCGTTCGGGCTTTATACAAAGTACCTTCTTGCCAAATTTCAAAACTATCGTTCTACGTGTTTGACTAAAACTTCGTGTATTTGTTATTGTAAATCAGATTTCACCATCTTGAAACGAAAGTAATGAGAAACAAATCTTACTCGTTCGTTCGGGCTTTATACAAAGTACCTTCTTGCCAAATTTCAAAACTATCGTTCTACGTGTTTGACTAAAACTTCGTGCATTTGTTATTGTAAATCAGATTTCCCCATCTTGAAACGAAAGTAATGAGGAACAAATCTTACTCGTTCGTTCGGGCTTTATACAAAGTACCTTCTTGCCAAATTTCAAAACTATCGTTCTACGTGTTTGACTAAAACTTCGTGTATTTGTTATTGTAAATCAGATTTCGCCATCTTGAAACGAAAGTAATGAGGAACAAATCTTACTCGTTCGTTCGGGCTTTATACAAAGTACCTTCTTGCCAAATTTCAAAACTATCGTTCTACGTGTTTGACTAAAACTTCGTGTATTTGTTATTGTAAATCAGATTTCACCATCTTGAAACGAAAGTAATGAGAAACAAATCTTACTCGTTCGTTCGGGCTTTATACAAAGTACCTTCTTGCCAAATTTCAAAACTATCGTTCTACGTGTTTGACTAAAACTTCGTGCATTTGTTATTGTAAATCAGATTTCGCCATCTTGAAACGAAAGTAATGAGAAACAAATCTTACTCGTTCGTTCGGGCTTTATACAAAGTACCTCCTTGCCAAATTTCAAAACTATCGTTCCACGTGTTTGACTAAAACTTCGTGCATTTGTTATTGTAAATCAGATTTCGCCATCTTGAAACGAAAGTAATGAGAAACAAATCTTACTCGTTCGTTCGGGCTTTATACAAAGTACCTTCTTGCCAAATTTCAAAACAATCGGTCCTGCGTTTGGCCAAAACTGAGTAACATCACACAAACCATACGCCGAATGGTCAAGTTGAAAGAGACATCGCTTCGCTCGGTCAGTTACACTTTGGTTCTATATCAACCAGGACAGTCGTTTGAGGTGGCACAAGGGAATTTTGCCTTAAAATAAATAAAGAGAAGACGGTCACAAAGAATCTAGAGGTGAAATTCTTCGAAGTGAAAAAGTTCAGACTGAAAAACACACTAGTGCTAATTTGGGAGACGATTGAGGTTAAATCAAAGTGTATTGTGGGTAAAATATTAAAGTTTTCTCCACTAGGCCGTCGCTTTACGAATATCCGGGATGTCTTTCAGAACTTTGAATATTGTGGATCATAGTATTTATAATCAGATAAATAATAATTTTGAATAGGTTATAGGCCTATCTAAAATCGTTGAAGTACTATCTTCAAAGCGCTAGAACTATTTTTTTATCAATTCCTACTATTAATTCACACTCTCCCTATATATATTTAAATATCTTGTTCAAATTTTCAATCGTTAATAAAATACTTCCTATTCATCAACTCAAGTTCAAATTTCTTAAAAAGTTTTAGTGGACGACACTTGATGTTAATACAGTTTTTTTTTCAAATATTAATTCATTAATTAAATTTAATTCATTAATTTTAGTTTTATATGGGAGAAAAAATTTCTCTTATACAAGATATTTAGCAGAATATACATTTAGGAATAAATTGTTGACCTAAGTAGTAATTGACTTTAAAAAAAAATATATTACTTGCTTATTTTTATTAAATTATTAGCTGCATTCGACCTCGCGTTGCTGTGGCTCAGTCTGGTTCAATTTAATAATGCATTCGGAAACACTGAAATGGAGTCGTAAAATTTTTAGTATTGCTTGTGCCCAACAAATGGCTCTGTTTTACAAAAAAGCATATTTTTACCTGTCAGGTTTGACTTCTTATATAAAAACATGCGCATATTCGAATTCAATGTTGTGTCAAAATTTCAAAACAATCGGTGAAGAACTTCCGGAGATTTAAGATTTTGAACGAACATTTACATTTTTATTCATACTAATTACGTTGGCGGAAGTAAGTGTTTCGACTGTCTTGTATTATTTCCGTTTCACCTTCTGTTCGAAACAGTAAGGCCACAATAAGTTGTACGTACTTTACGCGAAGTAAGAGATTTGGAATAAGTTCTAAAAGGTACTTTGGTCTTTAAAAAAACTCCGCAGTTCGGAATATAAAATACGAGTTGCACGTATCGTTTGGCCAAACCAAATTTTACCTTGTGTATTTTAACTTTGTGACGACCTCGACAGAGGGATTTGACATTTTGTGTTACGGTCTGAAGATGAAACAGTAAGATTTCGAAACCGCGCTAGCCTTTACGAGGTGGGTAAATAGACGACTAAACGGAAACATAGCTTATAATCCTAATTATTTAAATAGGTCCGGTGGCTAGGTTACAATAATGAAATTAAAAAAACTTGTAACGCAATTAAGATATTTTTAAAACCGAAGGCCGATGTGAATATTAATTGCTTTAAGATTTGAAAACCTTATTGCCATGGAACATATGTTTGTGCTGCTAGATCATTAATAATTAGCTTTTTGCCTAATCTCTGATTAAAAATAGAGCTTAGACATTGCGCAATTAACCGCTTATCTTCTAACTTTTGTATTTATATAGCTTATATGCAGGCTAAGAGCGAAACGTTTGGAAGTATCGATTCAAAGATCACTTCGGAAGTAGAGTGTAGGCATCTAGGCCCAAGCACAACAGGCATGTTTGTTATCTGTTCCTTATTGCTAGGCAAACATGTAAAGCTGTAAACGTTATTGTCACGGAGTAGTAAACTCCTGTTGGAGGAAATCTTTCATCTAGCTAACCTTAATCTACTTCACAGATGTTTTAGAACTATGTTGTTGTTATTGATGAAACGTTCTAATTAAAAAAATACTAGAGATAGGATCACAGAAATTCCAGGCTATTTTTTCCCGCCATTTTATGTTTTTTCCCTTTATTATCGGATGAAAAAATATAAAATTGCAGGAAGATTTTTGACTTAGCCTACAAAGTTTTTGTTTTAGAATAACAATTAAATACTTAATATAATTAGCCGTATGTTTTTTCACATTTTATGACATCCTGTATTGTAGCATACAATATTTTTGTTTCAAAATATCGTGCAATTAAATACTTAATATAATTAGCCGTATTTTTCCAATTTAATAACGTCCTGTATTGTAGCATGCAATATTATTGTTTCAAAATATCGTGCAATTAAATACTTAATATAATTAGCCGTATGTTTTTCTAATTTAAAGATGTCCTGTATTGTAGCCTACAATGTTTTTGCTTCAGAATAGCGTGCAATTTGCATATTGGTTAGTAACGCAAAATAGCTTTTACTTGATGTAATTAGCCGTATGTTTTTTCATTTTTGACATCCTGTATTGTAGCCTACAATGTTTTTGTTTCAGAATAGCGTGCAATTAAATACTTAATATAATTAGTCGTATGTTTTTTCACATTTTATGACATCCTGTATTGTAGCCTACAATGTTTTTGTTTCAGAATAGCGTGCAATTAAATACTTAATATAATTAGCCGTATGTTTTTCCAATTTAATAACGTCCTGTATTGTAGCATACAATATTTTTGTTTCAAAATATCGTGCAATTAAATACTTAATATAATTAGCCGTATGTTTTTTCAATTTAATAACGTCCTGTATTGTAGCATACAATGTTTTGTTTCAGAATAGCGTGCAATTAAATACTTAATATAATTAGCCGTATGTTTTTCTAATTTAATGATGTCCTGTATTGTAGCCTACAATGTTTTTGCTTCAGAATAGCGTGCAATTTGCATATTGGTTAGTAGCGCAAAATAGCTTCTACTTGATGTAATTAGCCGTATGTTTTTTCATTGTTGACATCCTGTATTGTAGCCTACAATGTTTTTGTTTCAGAATAGCGTGCAATTAAATACTTAATATAATTAGCTGTATGTTTTTCCAATTTAATAACGTCCTGTATTGTAGCATACTATGTTTTTGTTTCAGAATATCGTGCAATTAAATACTTAATATAATTAGCTGTATGTTTTTCCAATTTAATAAAGTCCTGTATTGTAGCCTACTATGTTTTTGTTTCAAAATATCGAGCAATTAATACTTGATGTAATTAGCTGTATGTTTTTTCACATTTTTTGACACCCTGTATTGTAGCCTACAATGTTTTTGTTTCAAAATATCGAGCAATTAATAGGTGATGTGTTTTTTCACATGTTTGACAGCCTGTATTTTAATTGAAAGCTCTTTTAAATTTCTCTAAAACTGATTTTCCTCAAATTTTGGTAATTTGATCAAATTAATCATTATTTTGATCTAGAACAGAAGCAATTGTGACAAATTTGAAACAAATGAAGTATAGTTTACTGTGAATTAGGGGAAACAATAAAAAAACCCGTGGAAAGTAGTAGTTTATTTATTTTTTTCCGATTTATTTCTAAACGTTTAAAGTCGGATTTTCTCAAAATCGGCTTCAAAAATAAATGAAACGTAAATTTGTATGTGTAAGCTTTTTATTTTATGCTGGTTTTAGTTTATGACATTATGGCAAACTTTGTTAAGTTTAGTGCATTAGTGTAGAAGGACTTTCCGTTGTCATCCGCCCCTTAATCACAAGTTAAACTCTTAAGTTTTATTTTGAAAAATAATCGTCTACTGGTGTTTGTAATAAGTAAACCTGAACATATTACATATATAGGGGGCCTATATATATATATATATATATATATGTTGTGTGTGTGTGTGTGTGTGTGTGTGTGTGTGTGTGTGTGTGTGTGTGTGTGTGTGTGTATCAAGTGCAGCAGTAGCCAATTCCCTACTGATTGCTGATTAACGAATTCCCAATAGTTTGTTGATTCGCAAATTCCAAATTGTTTGTTGATTATCATATCCCCAATAGTTTGTTGATTCGCAAATTCCAAATAGTTTGTTGATTAGCAAATTCCCAATAGTTTGTTGATTATCAAATCCCCAATAGTTTGTTGATTAGCAAATCCCCAGTAGTTTGTTGATTAGTAGTTTTGTTGATTAGTTTGTTGATTAGCAAAATCCAAAATTGTTCCCAATCGATTAACAAATTTCCAATAGTTTGATGATCAAGCAATAGTTTGTTAATTAGAAAATCCCCAATAGTTTGTTGATTAGCAAATTCCCAATAGTTTGTTGATTATCAAATCCTCAATAGTTTGTTAATTAGCAAATCCCCAGTAGTTTGTTGATTAGCAAATCCCCAATAGTTTGTTAATTAGAAAATTCCAAATTGTTTGTTGATTAGCAAATTCCAAATAGTTTGTTGATTAGCAAATTCCAAATTGTTTTTTGATTAACAAATTTTCAATAGTTTGATGATCAGCAAATCCCCAATAGTTTGTTGATTAGCAAATTCCCAATAGTTTGTTGATTATCAAATCCTCAATAGTTTGTTAATTAGCAAATCCCCAATAGTTTGTTGATTAGCAAAATCCCCAGTTGTTTGTTGATTAGCAAATTCCAAATTGTTTGTTGATTAGCAAATTCCAAATTGTTTTTTGATTAATAAATTTCCAATAGTTTGATAATCAGCAAATCCCCAATAGTTTGTTGATTAGCAAATTCCTAATAGTTTGTTGATTAGCAAATTCCAAATTGTTTGTTGATTAGCAAATTCCAAATTATTTGTTGATTAGCAAATTCCCAATTGACTGTTGATTGGCAAATTCCAAATTGTTTGTTGATTAGCAAATTCCAAATTTACTGTTTATTAGCAAATTCCTAATAGTTTGTTGATCCGCAAATTCCAAATTGTTTGTTGATTAGCAAATCCCAAATAGTTTGTTAATTAGCAAATCCCCAATAGATTTGTTGATTGGCAAACTCTAAATTTTTTAAAATTACATTCCCAACTGTTTGCATATTAGAAAAATACGACCAAAAATGTTCGGTATTTATGTAGCCTATACTGCTTACATTAGTATTAAAGAAAAAAAAATGTTTTAACCGAACTCATTAACAGTGTTGGTTTAATGATATTGCTTTCTAAACAAAAAAGCAATTTTCAAGCGTTATATTTTCTCAAAGTGTATTTTACTTACATTTTATTTTTTTCTAACAAGTATTACTAAAACTTCGTGCATTTTTTACAAGTAATACAAATTTTGAAATTTTTGCTTTGAACTAACATTGAACTAAATTTTTGCCTCAAAGGCAAAGATCGTACTATCCGGCAACGTATTGTTTTATGTCGACGCTCTGATAAGCCAATCACTTATCAAGCCTAAACATTCATTCACAGAAACGTTTCATAATAATTTCAATTTGCCAAATGATATGTAACAGAAACCTTACGCGGTGTGTTCAGAAAGTAACGAGAATTTTTAAATTTCGCGGGCTTGGAGAGTCCGATTGTCAAATATTTCTTTTTAGTATATTGGTATACATGCTCTTGAAGTATGATAAAACTTTCAGCTGTTTTCATTGTTGACTTTGTCTGTGACAGCCACTAAGGTTAGACGTGTTTTTATGAACTCGGCGATTTTTGTTTGTTTAAAAGAAATTGATCAAAGAATTTGTATCAATTTTGCCTTAAAATGGAATAAAGTATAACAAAGTGTTAGAAATGTTAACAAAGGCCTATGGTGAATTCGTTTCAAAATTGTTGAATTTTGAACAAAAACAGCGGCGAATGGAAGTTGCTCAGGAGTCACTAAATTTTTAACTCATCCCAGTGGAGCATTCTGGCTCGCCAAGACCGAAAAAGGCTGGACAAGTGCGGTCGAACGTGAAGGTTATGCTCACTGTGTTCTTCGATATTAATGACATAGTGCATCATGAATTCCTGCCAGCAGGTGAAACTGTCAATAAGGAGTACTAACTACAAGTTCAATGCCATTTGCGTGAAGCAATCCGAAAAAAACGCCCGGATCTGTGGAAAAACAATTCATGGCTTTTGCAACACGATAATGCACCAGCTCACACTTCATTGCTTGTTCGTGAATGTTTGGCCAAAAACAGTACTGTAACGATGCCCCAGCCTCCATATTCGCCAGACATGGCTCCGTGTGACTTTTTCCTATTTCCAAAAATAAAGAGAACCTTAAAGGGCCGTCGTTTTACAGCCGTAGATGACATTAAAAGCGCATCGCTGAAAGAACTAAAGACTATCTGAAAGATCGAGTTTGAGAAGTGTTTCGAGGATTTGAAGAAGCGCTGGCACAAGTGCATAATCTCCAATGGAGACTATTCTGAAGGCGACAACATCAATGTAGAAGAATAAATAAATATTTTGTTCAAAAAATTAAAATTCTCGTTACTTTCTGAACACACCTCGTACATAACGATGGCAAAGTGTCTTTCTGACCGCCCATCTTGGCCTACGGTTTATCTCAAACATTTTACACCTTTACTAAAACTAGTTTTACCCTCATATAGGCTATTTTGAGTTTTACTTCCATAATCAAATATTTCTGATATAAAACATTATGTACACACAAACACTAACAGCAATAAATATGTCTGGAATGTCCTGAAAAAAAAACAAAGGATCCAGCGGCTGCAGTAGTGAAGAATGTCAGCATTGAATTAATTTTCCTGTTTGCAATAAAATTTGAAAAAAGTATAATCTAATAAGTTATGCAGATTTTAAAACTGAATATAGTAGTAAAATTGCCTTGTGATATTTAATTGTTATTATTTTAAAACGTTTTAATAAATTTTGCAAGATAACAACTTGTCTAGAAACATTAATTTTTGTGTAAAGTGTAATTAAATTGAAAGCAAATGCGGAGTTAGTTTTAATATTTAGGCCTATACTATATAATATATACATATATGTAGGCTATATAAGCTATATGCATACACAACTCTAATTCTCTCTTTCTCTCTTTTCTCCCCTCTTTCTCATATTTCATTATTACACGTAATAAAAGTTATAGGTAATGATCGGTGCTCATTTAATGGTCCCGGGTCTGAATTTTACCCTGATAGTAACACCATTTCTAATGGAAATTAATAAAAAAAAAATAGATTTCAACAGCTGTAAAATTTCTAATAGGACCTATTCGGAACAATAACTTACGAAATTATTTAAGGCCTATTGCTTAACAATATTTTCTGAAATAATATTTTCCTCACAATTTCCGTTACTGAACTAAAAATAAAATCATGTTTTTTCTTCCTTTTTCATCTTAATTACTATAATTTGCTCGACAACAATACAAATCAACATGGCTAGTTTGTAACAACATAACCTGAAACAACATAACCTATCAGCTGTCCAATGAAATCAGCTGATCCTTACGAATTAACATAAAACAACTGATCTTTAATATAACTACCAAAATTAAATTACCGATTCATTTCGTATACTTAAATCGGTCAAACTTCGTTGTTTCCGTAGTGTAGTGGTTATCGCGTGTGTCTCACACGCGCAAGATTCCCAGTTCGATCCCGGCGGAAACACAAAATTATAGGAAATTTTTAATTATAATGAATTTCATATGAGGCTTGCTACGCGCAAATATAGGCCTACTATTACATACGAGTAGTATATCAATATACGTATATTGAATATCAATATACGTGTTTCTCGCATCATGCGTCACGCAAAATCCAACATCGAAACCAGCCCTAAAACATGATACATGTTAATATATTTATTTAACTTTTTTTTAAAGAATCACTGTATCCTACTGTTAGCTGTTTGGAACAGATTATTAAAAACAAAAAAGGTCCCGTAATTTCGGGTACGATCGTGCTTAAAAAATCAAATATAATTTATGTTAAATAAGCATTAAATAAATTTTCACTTACATTTATTTTTTGGCTCACAAAATGAACCGCCTACAAGAAGAGTTGAGCTGAATTAGGCTACAGTTTAATTCGAGTGATTCACATTAAAATATGAACGTCGACAATTATATATTGGCAGAACTGTACACAAAAATGGCGCTATACCAAAACGTATTTACGTTACAAGTTATCCAGTTGCTAGTCATTACATAAATAATGCGGTAAAATGCACAAACTTTCTAGCAAATCCGTTTGGAATACCATCTCGACTAAACAGAATCATGTTGAAACCATAAATGACGCCATACCAAAACGTATTTACGTTACAAGTTATCCAGTTTCTAGTTATTACATAAATAATACGGTAAAATGCACAAACTTTCTAGCAAATCCGTTTGGAATACCATCTCGATTAAACACAATCATGTTGAAACCATACCAAAAATACGTATTTACGTTATCCAGTTGCATTACATAAATAATACGGTAAAATGCACAAACTTTCTAGCAAATCCGTTTGGAATACCATCTCGACTAAACAGAATCATGTTGAAACCATAAATGACGCCATACAAAAACGTATTTACGTTACAAGTTATCCAGTTGCTAGTTATTACATAAATAATGCGGTAAAATGCACAAACTTTCTAGCAAATCCGTTTGGAATACCATCTCGATTAAACACAATCATGTTGAAACCATAAATGACGCTATACCACGCCATACAAAACGTATTTACGTTACAAGTTATCCAGTTGCTAGTTATTACATAAATAATACGGTAAAATGCACAAACTTTCTAGCAAATCCGTTTGGAATACCATCTCGATTAAACACAATCATGTTGAAACCATAAATGACGCCATACCAAAACGTATTTACGTTACAAGTTATCCAGTTTCTAGTTATTACATAAATAATACGGTAAAATGCACAAACTTTCTAGCAAATCCGTTTGGAATACCATCTCGATTAAACACAATCATGTTGAAACCATAAATGACGCCATACCAAAACGTATTTACGTTACAAGTTATCCAGATGCTAGTTATTACATAAATAATACGGTAAAATGCACAAACTTTCTAGTAAATCCGTTTGGAATACCATCTCGACCAAACAGAATCACGTTGAATATCTAAAATTTCAATTTTTATTAAAACCAGCTGTAGGCCTATAGATTTTTCTAATTCCGATAATTATTTCTGGAGAGTCTATTAGGATCAGAGTAAAAATTTAGAATAAAAGATGTTATTGCCCATGAAAAAGGAGCATTTTCAGCTAACAGGCGTTATATTAATAGAGCTCTAGTTACAAATAACTAGGAGATAGTAACATAGAATTTATTTAGGCACTGTAATGAAAATAAGGAACTTATTTCTCAAAACTTTTATACTTTTAACATGAATCATGTTTTAGGGCTGGTTGTGATGTTGGATTTTGCGCGGCGCGTGATGCTAGCGTCCAAATTTATATTGATAAATAATTAATAGTAAAAGATCAGTTGTTTTATATTAATTCATAACGATCAGCTGATTTCTTTGAACAGACTATAATAAGTTTCAGGTTATGTTGTTAAAAACTAGCTATGTTAATTTATCGTGTTTTCGAACAAACTTACTGTAATTAAAATAAAAAGGAAGAGAAAACGTGATACATTTTTTTAATATTTGTATAAATAACATAAATTATTTTTTTTTAATCGCTGTCACCATTAAATGCTTAGTTACCTACAAGCGAGGGGGTTTTAGGCACCATTTTTTTAAAACTTTAGGTACGGTTGCTCAAAAATCAAATACCTAAATATAGTATAAATTATTTATGAAAAACTCTTTTCGATTATTTAATATTACATTTCACCGCCGGATATAATAAGTTCAATCAATTGTTTTTTATTGGGCCTGTTTCGTAATTAAAAAAAAATGAAAACAGCTGATAATTTAATAGTCAACGAATCAATATTGAATAATAAGTTAAGTCCGCTGACTAACAAAATTTCATTAAGTTAACATTAAATGCAATAAATTGTGTCAAATATAATAAAAGCTTTCTCATTTCCAATTACCCAATACAGCCTACTCGGTTTTTAAACTAGCATTTTTTTTAAGTTGGTTACACTGATTTCCGACAGGAATCTTCATATGCGCTCTTACAGACATTCAGACATAACTAGATGGATCGATTTTATTAAATTTTGTTTCGATAACTCCAAAACAGGATTTTTTGGGATACTTATAGCAATTCGACCTAGCAGGGGGTGCAGACTAGCTGCACCTATTGAGAGGATTTAGGCGTCCCTCGCGGCTCCCGAGTATAACACACACTTACACTTACAACACTACACTTACGACTTTAACACTTTACACTCACACATTTAGGGTGGCGATAATAGCCCCAATGTGCTTTTCGCCTTAAAATAAAAAAAAAAAAAATATAGCAATTTGTATGTTTTGTATGGTGTATTTATGGATTACATTAAGTCAAAGGTTTATTTAAGCCGTCACCGTCGATTTTGATAAAAGCATGTTTCTCTTATTTTTTAAAGATTTTCTGGAAAAAGAAAACTTGAAAATCTAATATTTTAAAAAAGTAATAGGCCTATAGGAAAGTACACCTACGTACTAAATACCATTGATTAATTCAATAATTTTAACCACCCTTTTTATTATATTTTTATTTATTTAGGCTATGAGTTGAAGTTAGGACCACATAGTCCTGTTTTATGAATCATTCTCATTTTTAGTTATAAGCGATGTGTAGGCCTAACAGACAAACAAACATCTAGGTGAAAACCACTTTTTCAAACTCAGGGGATATTTAAAACAGATATAATTACATAAATCTCAAAAAAATATATTTTTCACAAAGAAATTTTATTTTTTTTCGAAAACTTACTTAGCAAATCTATTTTATGTTCTTTAAAATCAAATGCTGAACGGAAAAATTGACGCTATCCTTTAGGAGAATAAATATATCTCAAAGTTTAAGCGTTCTTAACTAAACGAAGTTTCAACTACAAATATCTTTTTCAATTAAATTTGAATTCAGTATAAGCCTATTGAAACCACTGATAAATAATCGAGTTGATTTAGTGTAAGCTAACTGAAACCATTGCTAAGTAATCGGGCCGATTCAGTGTGTTTATTTAAACTATTGCTAAGTAATCGGGTCTATTCAGTGTAAGACTATTGAAACTATTTCTGAGTAATCGGGTCTATTCAGTGTAAGACTATTGAAACTATTTCTGAGTAATCGGGTCGATTCAGTGTAATCCTATTGAAACTATTGCTGAGTAATCGGGTCGATTCAGTGTAAGCCTATTGAAACTATTTCTGAGTAATCGGGTCGATTCAGTGTAAGCCTATTGAAACTATTGCTGAGTAATCGGGTCGATTCAGTGTAAGCCTATTGAAACTATTTCTGAGTAATCGGGTCGATTCAGTGTAAGCCTATTGAAACTATTGCTGAGTAATCGGGTCGATTCAGTGTAAGCCTATTGAAACTATTTCTGAGTAATCGGGTCGATTCAGTGTAAGCCTATTGAAACTATTGCTGAGTAATCGGGTCGATTCAGTGTAAGCCTATTGAAACTATTGCTATGTAAAGAAGTAGATCAAGTGTAAGTCTACTGAAATCATTGCTAAGTAATCGGGTCGATTCAGTGTAAGCCTATTGAAATTATTGCTAAGTAATCGGGTCTATTCAGGGTAAGCGTATTGAAACTATTTCTGAGTAATCGGGTCGATTCAGTGTAAGCCTATTGAAACTATTGCTGAGTAATCGGGTCGATTCAGTGTAAGCCTATTGAAACTATTGCTGAGTAATCGGGTCGATTCAGTGTAAGCCTATTGAAACTATTGCTAAGTAATCGGGTCGATTCAGTGTAAGCGTATTGAAATCCATGTCAGTAACATAAATAGATAAAATAAGATCTAGCCGTAGTGTTCAGACTCACCACGTTTCAGCTTCTCGAGTGGTTCGTGGTGCAGAACGGTCGGCGGGCACGGCACCGGGTGGTGGGCTTCGTGATGGTGCACGTGGTGATGATGTCCTAGCATACCGCCTCCCAACGCGCCGTGTCCGCCGCCTGCAGTGGTGTCGTGTAAGTGCGATCCTCCGTGCAGACCGTGGTGGTGATCCCCGGAGGACGTAGCCACGCCGGACACCAAGTCCTGAAGACACAGCCCGGGATCGGACAGCGGTTCCAGACGTTCCATCATTGTGATTCACTTTTTCTTACCGAAACACTTTCGTTCAATGTTTATACATTTCGCGGCGATTGTTTAAGTTAGCGTCACACTGCCCAATGGCAACTCAGGTAACCTTCACGTTAGTCCTTCACGTGTTATTTCTTGTAATTCACGCAAAATATTTAGCGCCAAAATTTAGAATCACTTAATTCGACGTCTGCGGATCTGAAAAAAAGTAAAAAAACAAACTTTGTAAATAGGTTATGTTTGCCTATTGTTACAGTTTTATTACCCAATGAGAAGAGAATGCCATCTACATTTTAACTTGAAAACACTGAATTTATTGTAAAAACTATTTACAGTAATGTTATCTCTTGTACATATTTTGTTAAATTTAGTAAAATCTTTACATTTTGTTGTGCGTTAGCCTACGTATTATTAAAGGAGAGGGTAATTTGCATTAACTATGACGGTTTTTAAGACTGGAAGTCTGTTGTAGTTATTTTTAATCCTAGGCTTGTGTAAAAACCGTTATTAATAACTACGTTATTTAGCGGAAACGTTACGAAAACGTATAGTATTTTTTTCGTAACGATAATAGTTCACCTAAGATGATCTATAATATTCTGTGTATTTCCTTTAGAATTTATGTAATCAAAACTGGTAGTTTAACCGGTTTTGTAGCCTACTAGGGTTGTGAATCAAGAAAGTTATGATTCAGTGTGTCTATTGAAACTATTGCTAAGTAATCGGGTAGATTCAGTGTAAGCCTATTGAAATTATTGCTAAGTAATCGGGTCTATTCAGTGTGTCTATTGAAACTGTTGCTAAGTAATCGGGTCGATTCAGTGTAAGCCTATTGAAACTATTTCTGAATAATCGGGTCGATTCAGTGTAAGCCTATTGAAACTATTTCTGAATAATCGGGTCGATTCAGTGTAAGCCTATTGAAACTATTTCTGAGTAATCGGGTCGATTCAGTGTAAGCCTATTGAAACTATTTCTGAGTAATCGGGTCGATTCAGTGTAAGCCTACTGAAACTATTGCTGAGTAATCGGGTCGATTCAGTGTAAGCCTATTGAAACTATTTCTGAGTAATCGGGTCGATTCAGTGTAAGCCTACTGAAACTATTGCTGAGTAATCGGGTAGATTCAGTGTAAGCCTATTGAAACTATTTCTGAGTAATCGGGTCGATTCAGTATAAGCCTATTGACCCGTGAAAGTTGTAAATAGTGCAAACTTTCTAACAAGTTACTATTTCCGGAACAAATTCACCCGAAAAACTAAAAAAACTTTTAATTTTTCAAAAGCTGTTGTCATTTTTTTCAAATTTAAATTGTAGAATATATTTACTAATTCAAGCTCACGGTAGGATATCAAATTTGAAATATCTTAAAAGAAATTATGGCTCAAGACGAGGGCTAATTATAAAAAAATCCTCGATGCATTTACCTATTTAATTTCTTTTCTTACCTATTTACTTCTGAAATATTAATTTATTTTATTTTAAATTTATTAGTCGATAACTACAAAAATGGATATTTTTCACGATACAGTGATCCATACATTTTATTTGGATGCCCTCAAACAAAAATTGACAAAACTTTAGTCAGTTTTTAGAAAGAAAAGGTTTTTGATACGTTTTAAAAGTTGTTTACAAAAAATGAAATAAAAGATTTCTTTTTGACATTAAATCAACGAGCAAAGTGCAGTCTCATTGAGACTAACGAAATACATGTACATATATACATACGTTGATATGTATACATTTACAGGAAACTTGAAAGCAGTAGTTTTTCACAACAGGCTAAAATATTAAGACTTTTTTCATAAGCGCCATACTTTCTAAATTACTGCGCATTATGTTGTGCGAGGCGGGGACCCACCTGAATGCGAGTTCTGTAGGGAAACCATCACAACAAAACATATGTTGCTCGATTCTGACGGTTTCAAAAATTTGCGTGTTATGTGTGGATGAACAGTTGTTTACAGACGATGTTGGGAGATCGTTGACCGGGTCCTAGACTTCCTTCATCGTCTGAATTTTTAAATAAAATTTAATTTATATATTTGTTATTGTTTGTGGTAGCGTCCCTTTACAGCCCTGGAAAGATTATTTATATTTACTGTTTTATTAATTTAATTTTTAAGTTGTTTTTATTTTGTTATTTAGTTTTGGGTATGTTATATTTATTTTATTTTTCTTGTTATTATTGTAGGGCCAATTTACAGCCCTGGAAAGATTATTAATATTTATTGTTTTATTAATTTAATTTTTAAGTTGTTTTTATTTTGTTATTTAGTTTTAGGTACGTCGTATTTCTTTTATTTTTCTTGTTATTATTGTAGGGCCAATTTACAGCCCTACAATAATGTGTGTGTATTTAGATGTTATTATTGTTAACTAGTTTTAGTCATATATCTATAACTGTTATTTTGTTTTGTTTTATTTATTTGTGTTTGTTGTTATAGTTTGTTGTTTGTTTTCTTATTAAACTTAAAAATTTTGTTTATTTTATTCGTTCTTTTCTATTTCTATTTTGAGTATCGGCGATGATAACCGCATCGGTTTTTCGCCGGAAAAAAAATCATTATGTTGTATAGTGAAACAGCAAAATAACCATGAATCGCATAGGCCAGATAGAAAAGCTTGAAATAACGGAAAGGAAAATCTTAAGAAAAATTATAGGAACAAAATTTCAGGATAATAAGGTAGTATATATAAGAAATGAAGCTCTCTATAAGAAAATTGAAAAACTGTCAGATACTATGAGAAAAAGGAGAATAAATTTTTACGGCCATCTTCTTAGAATGAACTCCAATAGATTGACGAAACAGGTGTTTGATTTTTTCCATAATCGTAAAACAAAACCGAACTGGTTTAAAGAAATTGAAAAAGACCTAATAGAATTAAAAATTACAGAAAATTCACTGCTTGACCAAACTGCTAAGATAAGTACCAAGGACGAAAGAATAAGATTCCAAGATAAAACCAAAATAAGACCTAAACCTGTCATTTCAGAAGAGGAGAGGAAAAGATCAGAAAGAATGAAGAGCTACTGGGAACAAAGAAAAGTGCAGCGCGCAAGAAATGATTAATTCAGCGTACCCCAAAGAGGGTGAAACGAAAAGAAGAAGAAGAAACAGCAAAAATAAACAAAAATTGATGGTATTTGTGAATACGGCATTGTTTATTGTTATCAATAAGTGTTATTAGGAAGTAGGCTACTATTCAAAATAACGTAAATAAATTAAAAATCGAGAATGGAGCATAGCCGCACAATAACATCATCCGTACTGACATAGAATGGAAATTCTGTGACAATATTGAAGAGGTAATACGGGCCGAAAACAATCTGGGGAAATATACTTTTTCAATGGAAAGTTCAACTTAGTTCAGTCAAAATTTTGTTCCGCAAACGAATTGTCGGATATTTACCAAAAACCAACAGTTAGGCTATTAACTTTATTTTAATAGTGATTTTATTTATATATTTTTGCATTTATAGACCCTATGCTAGGCAATCTATGGAGGAAAAAAAAATTTAAAAAAGTAGTAATTACACGATTCAAAATTTCCTGTTTTTATGATTCTAAGAATAAACAAAAAAAAGTAGTGCACAGGCAAAAAAATTAAAATTGGAAATGGAATGTTTAGCCTAAGTGTTGTCCTTTATGCCTGTTAATGGCTGTGTTTATAGACTAAATTCTATTTGAACACATTAGACTTGTCTTTAAATTCCAAAACTAATTTTTAGGTAATTTACAAGATTTTTAAACTATTAGGCTAGGCTATTACAAGGCCTGTCTCGAATGTCTGTCTGTTTCTCATTAAAGCGTTTTCAATGAAATCTTTGTCTAAAAATCGGTATTGCTTTACAAAACTTCTGTGGATTATAACTCTTGTTTTCTATAATGTTTTTTACTTCCAAACAAATTGCATAGTCTAGCGGTAAAAATCCTTCAAATTCCAAAATGATTAACGGTTTTTTAAAATGTCTGTGTCAAAAATTAATTATGCTAGAATATTAGACAATCTGTCTTACATTATGTTACTTTCCAAAAGCAAAATAATACAAGAAAATTGATAGGGGCTACAGAGGTCTATGCACTCGTCAGCGAACCAAATTTTAAATAACAGAAATTCACGGATTCGAGATAAAAATAAAAAATACGATTGTAATTGCTTAAGGATTTAATTTCGTTTTTCGGTTTACTTCCGTCCCGCAAATTTCTTTTTTTTCGAATTTGCTACGTTCACTTAGTTACGGACTAAAAAATTTCAAACATTTAGCGAAATCTGATGATCTAATTTTGATAAATCAGTTAGATTTTCACTGTTTTCTAATATAAAATGAACCTGACAAATAACGGCCGGACAAATTCGTTTGGTTTAACAGTGTTTTTGAGGGCAAACTAGACTTCCGTGTCGAATCTAATCAAAATCAGTCAATCTGTTTAGTATTCAGCGATGCGCACGGATTGAAATCCAAATAAAACACTTTTTAATATGAAAAAGGATATAGCCACAAAATCTCAAGTTTTTTTTTGTTTTCGTATAGTGGGATAAAATAGTAGCCCAATACGGTCATAAATTGCTTTGGTTGTCCGAAAATTAATTTAAAATTGATGAAAATAGACACAAATGTTCTAACAAATGTTGTGTAGCTTAATAGAAACTAAAAATCCAAGACACATTCATTCCAACATCAACCAAATCTCTAAAATTTTTTTTACTGTTATTTTAAGGCGAATTTTTTGTTATTTTAACGGCCGACTATTGTGCACACTTGGGCTAATGCAGACGATGGGACGATATATAGTGTATGAAAATGCCAAGCCCTGGCCGGGACTCGAATCCGGGTCCTCGGGGTGAAAGCCTAGTACGCTATCCACTAGGCTTTTTAAGGCGAAAGGCACATTAAGGCTATTATCGCCTCCCTAAATGTAAGTGTGAATGTAAAGTGTTAAAGTCGCAAGTGTAGTGTTGTGTGTGTGTTAGACTCGGGTACCCTGAGGGACGTCTAAATGCTCTCAATAGGTGCAGCTAGTCTGCAACCCCTGCGGGGCAAATCTCAAAAAAAATTCAGTTAATGATGAAATGGTTTTCCTATAGGTCTAAAAATGTAGGCTAATCTAGATTTTTCGTTTGTTGTAAAAATGTGTTTTATTGTTAAGTAAATGTAGCAGTAGGCCTACAAGTTATACTAAACTTGTGCTCCAATATAAAGTGAGCAGAAAATTGTTGTTTAAAAATATTGCTTCCATTAATGATTGTAATTTCTGTTTAATTGTTAGCCTCTTGGATGCAAATTGTAAATTAAGACAAATAGCGTATTTTGAAAAAATTCTTAATCTGAAACAAGTATGGGTGGGTTGTAAACTAAGGTAATTAAATCGGCTGGCATTGGCCCCTTAACGGCCTTAAATATTAGACTTTTTTATTTAACATGGATCAAAAAAATTACAAAATTTGATCGACTATAATTTTGTGCTTAATATTCGGCTGTTAATTCTAAATATGCTAAAAAGAATTGCATGATTTAAAAAATTCTGAAGATATTAAAAATGCTTCGGTACAAAAAAATTGCCTATTTTGTATAAATTACAAATTAAAAATAGGCCTACTGGAATTCAAATTTTGAAAACGAACTAATTGACGCAATTTGCAAACGTTTTCGCAATCCTTCACACACACAGTTATTAGTCATTGAATTATTTCTCTACTGAATAGGCTTTACGGATGTAGTACGCTATAGGCTAGGCCCTATTGCGTTCTTTTACCAACAGTACAATAGGCTATAATATGCCTAGGGCCTATAAAGATCCTTCTTTTTTCATTTGTATATTTTGAGAATAAAAATATTCAGAACTAAACTTATTTTATTTGTGTTTGATTTGGGTTGGGCATTTATCAATTTTTTATAAATTTTTAACTTAAAAGTTGCCAACCTTACAACATAACCTTTCATTTTTCTTTTGAAAGAAACAATTTAGTTTTAATTAGGGTTTATAACACTTTTCTAGAACTTTCCTCAAAGCTTTTTCTTACTCCATTAATTTTAAACAATCGTTTACAATAATTGTTTACAAAAACGCTAATTTCAAAACAGCCTAAAGGTGCTAATTATTGAATACGGTCGGCACTTATCAAAACTCAGACCTATCGCCCGTCAGTTGCCGGCAAACGACTGCCAAATTCGCGGAGAACGTACAAACTTACCGTTGGATACTTAATATTAATTGCTGCTTATTTGTTTTTGAATTTATGCACCGCATAGAAACCCTTACCAGTGGTTTTTTTTGAGAACTGTTTTCAAATAGAAAGTTTACACGAAAACACAAAATCTAACTCGCTATCTGTAAAGAAGCCCTTATTTTTACAAAACTGTAAAAGTAGGCCTATATTGTTAATACATTCGTTACTTAAATTATTACATTTAATTGATAAATAATTATTAAACTAAATTTAATTATTGTAATTTAAAAAGTTAATTTATGACAAAGAATTTTTCTTAGTAATCAGTCATGTAGGCTACTTTTTAAACTGATATAAGTAATTATTACCTTTTACCCTAAAATAATAAATAAGTTGAAACAGAACGTGTTATTGTTATGTCTATCTTTTTTTAAAAACATTTTACTTCTAAGTTTCATAGGTAGATTACTAAATTCAAAATAAATAGGTTATAATATTCTGTTTGCTTAGGCCTATAAATTAAATATATTTATTCAAAGTTACTTAGTTTATTTTTCGTTAATTTTTTAGATAAGATGTTAGGCTCCTACTCCATCAGAAGCGTTTTAATTTTACAAGTAGTGTATCTAGAAAATAATGCAATATTCTAAGTTGTTAAATGTATTAATAGGCTTACGTCCTAACCTTAAAGGTTAAATTTTTTTTTAGAAAACGTAGCCTAACCTATGAAAAAATTCAGGTTATATTATAGGATAGTAAATTGAAAAACAGTCATTTTAAAATACAGGGACTATAATATTTAAAAAAATATTTTAACTTTTAATTAAAAACGATAATTAGGCTACAATATTTTAAGAAAATATAGCCTATTATTGTTATCTGTTTTGTAAAATCCTACAAGCATAGGAAAACCAAGCTTGATTTATAAATTAATTAATTACACTATCTTGTATTATTAATGGTATATTTAAAAAAATAGGCTGTATTTTTTAAAAATTTATTTAAAAGAATTTACATTTGGATTTTAAATGTAAATAGTTATCTATAACACTGAAATTGGTTCGTAAAAATGAATGGTTTTCGAAATTGTACAAAATAAAACAAACCTCTGTTAGAACAATTAGAGCATAATTTTGCTTGACAGCTAGCGGTTAAATATTAAATTTAATTTAAGAAAATGCACAATATTTATGGTAATAGATTGGCACCGCTGTGGCTTAACCAAAAAAATGAACATTTAGGCTGAGATTTTCCAAATCATTTGTAAAATTACAGTCAAACATTATCTTGCACTTAAATCATTTATTTAATAATAGGTCCTGATTTGTATATGAATAAGCAACATCAATATTCTATAAAATGTTCAAATGATAGGCCTACAAGTAAAAAAATATAAAATATTTCACTCAGTAATTTAAATCGCAAATTATAGGGCTTGTGCCAAAACATATTTCATCTTTTACTGAAACAAAACTCTAACTTTCTGAAATACATGTTTATGTCGACAAGCTTAATTCGAACATCAAAATGTAATACTAAAAAATAATCAAAACTGAATCCAAACATCGCGGCATATTTATAAAACAGACGTTTAATTCCTAAGATATAACCCAAGTATACAGGATAATAAATATAGAGGTAGGAGCGGCTTAGCAAGGGGATTTGTAAAAATCCCTCCAAAAAATCCCTAGCTAAGCTATTGGCTTAAGCACAAAATCACTGGATCTAAGACAGCTTCAAGTACTTACGTTAAACACCGAATCCTGAAACACTTAAAATACCTTGTGCGACACTGACCACGCGGGTTTATAGGATTGCTGTGCCTTAGGCTACTTTTAATAATAAAAAAAAACAAAAAAACAAACACTTTTCTATGACGAGGCTTTGAACAAATTGACCTGGGTTATAGAAGTGATCGCTGGAGCTTTGTGGGCAAGTTAAGCCTGTATCCGCCAGAGCGCACGCTTGCCCCTCCCTCTCCCCCCTCCTCACCCGACGCCCAACCCATCACGTCACCCCTCCAACTGCTTCACTCTATTTCACAACTAATATATTAAGTACTTTCCTTTTGGTTTATGCTTTTTATTTATATTTTTTTTACAGAACTCAACAGCTCTCAGAATTTAGTTCTTAAAGTATCTCCAACAATTTAAACAGACGAATGGCCGTTTTTAAAAACAAAGGTAATTGAAAATAAATTGAGGATTATGGGAACGGTAATACAGCTCCATTTTGTAACAACTCGTGCTTATCTTTTCAGAAGTCAATAAATTTTGATGAGAAGACAAACAGAACGCCATTTTACTTATTGTTCCTTATCTTTGTCCATAAAAAAAATCAGCTGGTAAAAAATGTAGATAGCTGGTGGCATGACAATATTGCTTAAGCCTTGTTAGTCTATTGTAAAAGATGAACTCATAAGAAGCATATTATTTTATATTAATTGAATTGAAATTTATTATAAAATTAATTAGTTTCAAGATTCTTACTACTTCAGAAATGACTAGACTATCCTGTAGGCTGTGGATTAGATGCGAACCTCTCGAATGTGAACGAAATTTTATTCACATACTCGCGTACAATGCCTAAAGCAAAGTAGGCCTAAACAGCCTGTCTACTAGTTAACCTTAACAATTGTTTTTTTCGACTATTGTGCACACTTGGGCTAATGCAGACGATGGAATGATTTATAGCGTATGAAAATGCCAAACCCTGGCCGGGAATCGAACCCGGGTCCTCGGGGTGAAAGCCCAGTACGCTATCAACTAGGCCACCGAGGCGGCTTCCTTAACAATTGTGTTACAAAATGTGATAATGTGTTGCCATTGTTTAAAACGTCAAAATATCAGGATAATAGGCTTCAGTGGCTGATTATTTTCCTTAACGTCCATGTTTTATATCATTTAGGCTACACTAATTATAATGATCAGCGTTGACGGTAACTGCTGCTGGAAATAAGAAACTTGAGGTGCGCAGTTCAGAGATGCAGCAGAGTGACCGGTAGGCCTACTGCCACATCGACCACCGTGCCCTCGTTGGTCTCCTTGAACCAGCAGGGAATAGGCCTATTATAATATTATTTTTCAGACTAATATGGGGTTTAGTATGGTAGCCTACAGATTAACTGAACATGCGCGTTGAAAAATAAGCAAAACCAACAGCCATTTTGACAATTTTTGAGCGTGTAATAATTATGTTTATTGATGGTCCGCAGCTGGGATAATTGTTCTACTTGTGTGAAAATCTGGGTTAAGAAAAATCAACACCAACCTGAAATAATTTCTATGTTAGGGGATGTACTGAATGTTAAGGAATTTTTATTTTAGTAGCCTATTTATAATTATTTTTAAATTAATTGTGTATTTTATAATTTTAATTTCATTTTATGTCCATTGTATTTTTGTATGGGTTAAATACGCCTAGATGATCCTAATTTTGCTTCTTAAGTAAAGTAACATTAGACAATTGCGGAATTGAAATACTGAGACCAATGCAGCAAAAATAGATAGCCTCAGGTCACCTGATAATTTTAAAATTAATCTTCTTTATTTGTTTCACCCAACTTTGGGGTACACTAAATCAATCACTTTTTAATGTTCTGTGCCTTCCTCGTAGCCCAGTATTGCTTCATTCGTTGTGATCTTGCTTTTCTTTCTTCGTCAGAGATTTGGATCGTTCGCTTGGATTTGACTTTGCCTTGGAACCGTTGTTTCTTGTCCTTGGTTAATGTTTTGGCTGTTCTGTCCATGAGCATAGTGTCAGTGATTTGTAGTTCTGTTATGTCTTTCTCTGTTTCTCTAAAGCAAAGTGGTGTGGCTCTTTTATTGCGAAAGTAGTCAAATATTTTTTTTGGTTAGTCTATTTTTGTCCATTCGGAGGATGTGCCCATAAAAATCAATTCTCCTTTTTCTTATTGTGTTTGATAGTGTTTCAGTTTTTCGGTAAAGAGTTTCATTCCTGATGTGGAGTAATTGGTTGTTACGGAATTTGGGGCCTAAGATTTTTCGTAATATATTTCTTTCTTTTTTTTATTCTCCAGCCTTTCAAAGCGGGCCCTGGGTTGTGAGAGATAATGTTTCAGCCGCATATAAGGCTTCTGGTTTAATTACCGTATGATAATGCCTTATCTTTGTATTCCAGGAGAAGGACTTCTTGTTGTAAGTGTCTTTGGTAAGTTGGAAGGCTAATTCAACTTTATTTCTCCTAGATTACATAGCTTTTTTCTCTAGGGCGTTCCAGCTGATCCATTCCCAAAGATATTTGAATATTTAAAATTAATATTAGACATAAATCGGGAAAACCAAAAATATAAATCATGTATCATGTTTTCTCAATTCCTCGTTTTTGTTATTAATTAGTTGATCTTGCTCTTCAGTCTTAAATCTCTTATTAATTGTAACATTTTCACCGTTAATTTCATTTTTTCGTTTTTTCAATTTATTTTCTAATCGTCGTAATCTTTCTTACACATTTTTTCTTAATCCGTGTTCTTCATTTAAAACGTATTTGTGTTAATAATGTTCTTGTCAATTTTATTTAGAAATTGAATTCTTAACATAACCTCAATTGTCATGATACTGAAGCAACAGCTGTTGTGCGAAATCAGCTGTTCAGAAGAAATCACAATTATATTTTTATCCCTACAATAGCATACAACGCGCTAAATATAGGCTACTGTTATATGCAATAATGACATTGGCATCGCACAGAATCCAACATCACAACCAGCCCAAAAACACGTTAGGCTTAAATGTTAACCTAATGTTGGAATGCTTGTTTTAAGGTTTTTAATTAAGCCTAAATAGACTGTTAATA
The DNA here is from genome assembly GCA_022606455.1 of Callitettix versicolor. Lineage (NCBI taxonomy): Eukaryota > Metazoa > Arthropoda > Insecta > Hemiptera > Cercopidae > Callitettix > Callitettix versicolor. Next base: position 17,737,211 of record CM040183.1, on the reverse strand, counting down.
GGCTACTTAGATAGACTCTTGTGGAAGAATAGGCTACATTTTTGGTCCAAGTTTACACTTTGATTTAAATAAAAGTGTACTGATATTGACAATACTGATATTGAATGTAAGCTAAAGAGCTTAAGCTCAAATAAAAACTTTATTTTTTTTGAATGAATTATTTTAAATGAATTAATTTGTATAGACCTATACCAGCATTCTCAACAAAATGTTTATAAGATAGGGTCTAATAAATAAATTAAATATGACTGAAACAACGGGTCTATAGCCTAATATAGCCTATTAGCCTAACATTGGGTCTAATGGAAAAATTTTGTCAAAATTAGCAGATTGGTGAAGGAAATTGTGTAGGATTTTTTTTTAATAAGACCTAATGCATGTGTTGTATAACACCTATATATTCGATTATTAGTATGTATGTTTCCATAGCTTATACGATGATAGCAAACTAATTTTTAAAAATTAGGCTAATAGCGTAAGTATTTATGTTGGGCGTCAGTTTTGATAACAATCTTTTAAATAAAACAGAATATAACATATCTGTTTATTCTGCGTTTAATAAATTTGTTTGTTTTAGTATTGAAAATTAACCTACTCTTAGGCTTTTATCGTGGCACAAAGTGATAAAAGTGAATTCTAAAAAGGTAACAATATCGCATCTCGTAAAGAACACCTTAGACTATTTTGCGATTTTTGAATTTTACAAAATTTAGCCTAAACCCTGACGTCGCGAAATTTCTTTCTTTTTATCATACTTTCAAAATTTGATTTTATAATTGTAATCAGCATCTTTGTCCGAGGAGGTACTTTATGTTGTGCATAAAATAGCATTTAATATTTTCAAAGAAATTTGAAAATTAAATTGTTAATTTAGACGTAACCCTTACGCAAATAGTAAACGTAAGCCTAGGCCTAAAATTTGCAAGCAATTAGATTGCATCATAATTAAAGTTAATTGCGGTAGTGTAATTAGTTTACAAAAAAAGCGCAAAATAAAATAAATGTTTTTTTAAATATTTTGAATTGTTGCAATTTTTAAACCGTTCGCTGCGCTGCAAACGGAAATTTATCCAAACTATTACAAAAATCAATTAATACTAGGCCTATATATGGCCTATTTATACGCTATAAAATAATTTGGCTATTCCAATAGCCTATGGCTATCATCGTAAAGACTTTTCATTAGTCACTATGTTCAGTATAATGATCTGCCTTCCCTAGCTTCGTCAATTATACTTTCGTTGACGCGTTTCGGAGAACCTCCATCTTCAAAAACTATATCTATACTCCTGAAGGTAGGTATAGTTTGAGTATAGATATAGTTTTTGAAGATGGAGGTTCTCCGAAACGAGTCAACGAAAGTAGAATTGACGAAGCTTGGGAAGGCAGATCATTATAATGAACATAGTGACAATAATCCTAGCAGAAAAGAAGAAGAATACAAAAAGACTTTTCATTAGGCCAAAATTATTTTTCATTAAGCTTGTTTTGTAATAAAAAAATGCTGGATCTGTAAAATAAATCGACTTTAAAATCTGCTAACTGTAAAACAATGCCTGTCAAGTCATAACAAACTTGTGCTTCTTATCACCAAGTGGTTTGGAGTGGAATTTGTTGAAAATTTAAAAAAATAGGCCATTTAGACCTATTTTGCAAATAAATGTAGATTTATATTATGGAAATCTTAAAAATAGACCTATAGGCCTACATTACGTGTACAAATCAATGCACAACTGTATTCAATCAATGCATTTCTAATTACAAGTCATATTCAGTTACTGAATAGCCTATTGTTTGCTGAAGGTAGGCCTATATGCTTCTCTGTTTGATGAAGCAAGTTAATTTGTGCCCAGCAATATAGCCTACTCTGGGGTAAAACTTCATGCATACTGCTTTTAAATTATCCGTAGTTTTTATAAAGAGTTTAAATTTTAAAAAATATATAAAACTTTTGAGGTTAGGCCCTATATTTGAATGTTTTTATTGTAAGGTACAGACTAACTATTGTTTACCCGTTTTTTTTTTTAAAAAAAAGCTTTCGTAAAGGCAAGTGTTAAATAAACTCCCTTGAAATAAACAGCTTTTCAGACCTTAAACAATCGATTATAACCTATTAACGGTTACAACCTACTGTTAAACCTATTGATAACCAGTTACAAGCGAGTGATGAATTAACAGTACAGTATTTCGCTTGTGCAGGTTAGGCCTACAGCTTATAGATCAACATCTAAATTAAAATAATAGAGCTTAGCCTACTAGACACTAAGGCAAAAATATTACCTTCCAATATACCCAAAGCAATTGTTCTAATGCGAAACCAGTTTCGGCTATTCAGCCTTCTTTACTCCAATTAATATCACAAATTTTTATTCTGTTAAACATACACTCGGTTGGACATTGAATTTTTTAAAATGATTTTATTAAACACATTTAAGGGCCTAAAGGCTATACACTACACACACACAAAATAATTTTAGACCCTATTAGGCGTATAAATTGTACACTTCTTATCCAACTGGCTCGTTGTCAATAACTGAACTGAAACCGTTGAGAGAGAAATCTTATCTTGCCTATTTTATTTTTTGTAAGCCTAATTTTCAGCATAATCTATGAAATTTTTCCATAATAATATCGTATTTGTATATTTAGGCGAATGTCTAATTATTGTCGACAAAAGTGAGCGGTTGCCTAACTGATAGCCTAACTGCTCGGACATAGCCTATAAACTATCGGAGGACATAGCCTATAAACCTATCGGAGGACATAGAATATAAACCTATCGGAGGACATAGCCTATAAACCTATCGGAGGACATAGCCTATAAACCTATAGGAGGACAGTCTATAAACCTATCGGAGGACATAGCCTATAAACCTATTGGAGGACATAGCCTATAAACCTATCGGAGGACATAGCCCATAAACCTATCGGAGGACATAGCCTATAAACCTATCGGAGGACATAGCCTATAAACCTATCGGAGGACATAGCCTATAAACCTATCGGGGACATACCTATAAACCTATCGGAGGACATAGCCTATAAACCTATCGGAGGACATAGCCTATAAACCTATCGGAGGACATAGCCTATAAACCTATTGGATCAACTAAAGAGTCGAAAATTTAGTTTTTTGAATCACTGAGTGAGCCAAGTCAATGAATCATTGAGTCTCTGCATTAACTCTTGACTTTTCGGCATCTGGTCTGTGTGTTGCGCAGTTTTGGCCAAACTCATTGACCGATCGTTTTAAAATTTCGTAAGAAGGTGCTTTGTATAAAGTTCAAGCAAAGCATGTGTAAGATTTGTACGTGCGTTTGGCCAAACACGAATACAATGTAGAATGGTCGAGTTGAATCAGACCTCGCTTTGCTTGATCATTAAATATACGGAAAAGACTATCGAGAAAAATGTAATAAAACCTGACTATATCGGAATTTATTTTTTCCAATTAACTCCTAACTCCGCTACTGTCCTTAATTTAAAATATGATACATTGAACTAAAAATAGAAATCATGTAGGGGCCTATCAAGTATTCTCTTCCTTTTAATTGCGATAATTTTTTAAGTGAATACTTCTTATGGCGAGGTATGGATGTATGTTTTGCACGGGAAAAAATTCAGTTTGCCGTCACGCATAACGCATTACGCATTACGCTCTTATTGAAGTGACTATTTCTTATGGCGGGGTATGAATGTAGGCTATGTTTTTCACGGGAAAAAATTCAGTTTGTCGTCACGCATCACGCTCTTATCTATATTTTTGTTTTAAAATGTATTTTTGAAGTGAAAACTTGTATGTTCGCGCCATTATATTACTTACCCAGTCCAACTTAATTGTTTAGTTTTGTGTCAAGTGTTAACTGTATAACAGTGACGTTTTATACGTTTATTATACTTTGGTAGGTGTGAATAACAAATATTTAAATGCCATTGTACTACATACCGAGTGCAACTGAATTATTTAGTATTCAGTTTTGTGATATGTGTTAATTGTAGGCTACAACAGTGACGTTTTAATAATATTTTATACTTCTTAATATAATATTTTAAATTTGAATGTTTTTGTTTGTTATTCAATTTAATTAAAGGTAAGTTGGTATGATGATTTATAGTCTTAAAATTACACATTAACTACTGGACCGATTGAGATGAAATTTAAAAAGAACATGGTTTAGGTACCTGACATGGACATAGATGTATTCCTGTTTTAAAAATCTGAATATCTGTTATTATTTATTATAAAATTATTGTTTATAAGCTTACATTTGCAATGATTCTAATTGAAACAATCTTATAATTCCAAACAACCTGCCTTTCCAAATTAAAATATTGCAGTTTCCATTGAAGTTGGCATTTACAATGACAATAAGTCACAGGGTCTGATATTGAGAGTAGCAGGAATACATTTGGGACTCCGTGCTTCTCCCGTGGTCAGTAGCAAAAATCCATGTCTTGGCAAAAAACCATAAAATCATATAATATTGTATTTAGAAATATATTAAACTGAAATGAACGTACTCATGATTTTAAAAATGGACTATACATTTTATTTTGTGGTGTAAAATATATAGCCATAACCCGTGATAACAAGTAGTCACTTCTGTCGGCAGTCATGCGACTATCACCTTTTTTTTCGAAAACACGACAAATTAACATAGCTAGTTTTAACAACATAACCTAAAACTTATAATAGCCTACGAGCTGTTCAACGGAATCAGCTGATCGTTACGAATTAAAATAAGACAACTGATCTTTTACAACTACCATAGCTAGTTTTTAAAAACATAACCAAAACGTGTTATAGCCTATAAGATGTTTTAACTAAATCAGCCACCTCTGTGGCCTAGTTGATAGCGTACTGGGCTATATTCAGTATAATGATCTTCCTTCCCTAGCTTCGTCAATTCTACTTTCGTTGACGCGTTTCGGAGAACATCTATCTTCAAAAACTAGATATACTAGATATAGTTTTTGAAGATGGAGGTTCTCCGAAACGCGTCAACGAAAGTAGAATTGACGAAGCTAGGGAAGGCAGATCATTATACTGAACATAGTGATAATAATCCTAGCAGAAAAGAAGAAGAATATAAAAAGAATTTCAGCGTACTGTTCACCCCGAGGACCCGGGTTCGAATCCCGGCCAGGGCTTGGCATTTCATACGCTATAAATACGCATTTCATCGTCTGCATTAGCCCAAGTGTGCGCAATAGTCGGACGCTAAACAAAAAATTAACTAAATCAACTCATCGTTATGAATTAATATAAAATACCGATATTTTACTATAACTATAACAACCAGCCCTAAAACACGATACATGTTAATTAAAAGAAAATTGGTAGGAAAACACTGCCTATTAATTATGAATATGACTATTAACTTAAAATATTTAGAGCTGGTTTCGTGTCACTCGGCCTTTTTTTATTTGCGACCTTTACAAATAAATTCCAAACGGGTGCCTATAGCCTATACCGTAAAACCTGTATTACAATTTTTTAGGCTAACACATGCATCTAATTAAGCTTCTATGACAACCTAGCTTGCAGCACGAAAGTAAAATGAACATGTATTTGCTGAACGAATAAATCATAGAATTTATTTGAAATAAAACTTTTAAAAGGAAGAAAAACGTTGACCCACTCGACAACGACCCCCTCCAGCATTTCACACACTCTGAGCCCAACTTCTCTAGATTTCCGTTGAAGTAGTCTTGAAGTTAAGGAGGTCTACGTAGGCCAATGTTGTGGACAATGTTATATGAGAGTCCTAAAGTCAAATCGAGTAATAGGCTATAGGAAGTACAACTAACCGAACTAAAATCACGGTTTACTTTTTAATAAAATTTGAAGGAGTAAAACAATTGTAGGCCCTATATCTTATTTTTGAACTCCGCAGGGGTGCAGACTAGCTACACCTATTGAGAGGATTTAGACGTCCCTCGCGGTACCCGAGTCTAACACACTTACACTTACGACTTTAACACTTTACACTCACATTTACATTTAGGGAGGCGATAATAGCCTCAATGTGCTTTTCGCCTTAAAATAAAAAAATCTTATTTTTTAACTCCGCAGGGAGTGCAGACTAGCTACACCTATTGAGAGGATTTAGACGTCCCTCGCGTTACCCGAGTCTAACACACTTACACTTACGACTTTAACACTTTACACTCACATTTACATTTAGGGAGGCGATAATAACCTCAATGTGTTTTTTCGCCTTGAAATAAAAAAAAATATTATTTTTTAAAAGCGTAAAGAAAAAAAATGTGTTCGATGTTCGCTCTTATAATTCCAGCGAAACAGCTGATTTTTGGGATTATTATAAAATGCGACTACGTTAGAAAGTGGCATATTTCCCTTGTACTTAGGCTTAGTCCTAATTTATTTCCCTTGTACTTAGGCTTAGACATAATTTATTTCCCTTGTACTTAGGCTTAGACCTAATTTATTTCCCTTGTACTTAGGCATAGACCTAATTTATTTCCCTTGTACTTAGGCTTAGACCTAATTTATTTCCCTTGTACTTAGGCATAGACCTAATTTATTTCCCTTGTACTCAGGCTTAGACCTAATTTATTTCCCTTGTACTCAGGCTTAGGCCTAATTTATTTCCCTTGTACTTAGGCTTAGACCTAATTTAGATCCCTTGTACTTAGGCTTAGACCTAATTTAGATCCATTGTACTTAGGCTTAGACCTAATTTAGATCCCTTGTACTTGGGCTTAGACCTAATTTAGATCCCTCGTACTTAGGCTTAGACCTAATTTATTTCCCTTGTACTTAGGCTTAGGCCTAATTTATTTCCCTTGTACTTAGGCTTAGACCTAATTTATTTCCCTTGTACTTAGGCTTAGACCTAATTTATTTCCCTTGTACTTAGGCTTAGACCTAATTTATTTCCCTTGTACTTAGGCTTAGACCTAATTTATTTCCCTTGTACTTAGGCTTAGACCTAATTTATTTCCCTTGTACTCAGGCTTAGACCTAATTTATTTCCCTTGTACTCAGGCTTAGACCTAATTTATTTCCCTTGTACTTAGGCTTAGACCTAATTTATTTCCCTTGTACTTAGGCTTAGACCTAATTTATTTCCCTTGTACTTAGGCTTAGACCTAATTTATTTCCCTTGTACTTAGGCTTAGACCTAATTTATTTCCCTTGTACTTATGCATAGACCTAATTTATTTCCCTTGTACTTAGGCTTAGACCTAATTTATTTCCCTTTAACTTAGGCATAGACCTAATTTATTTCCCTTGTACTTAGGCTTAGACCTAATTTATTTCCCTTGTACTTAGGCATAGACCTAATTTATTTCCCTTGTACTTAGGCTTAGACCTAATTTATTTCCCTTGTACTTAGGCATAGACCTAATTTATTTCCCTTGTACTTAGGCTTAGACCTAATTTATTTCCCTTGTACTTAGGCATAGACCTAATTTATTTCCCTTGTACTCAGGCTTAGACCTAATTTATTTCCCTTGTACTTAGGCTTAGACCTAATTTATTTCCCTTGTACTTAGGCTTAGACCTAATTTATTTCCCTTGTACTTAGGCTTAGACCTAATTTATTTCCCTTGTACTTAGGCTTAGACCTAATTTATTTCCCTTGTACTCAGGCTTAGACCTAATTTATTTCCCTTGTACTCAGGCTTAGACCTAATTTATTTCCCTTGTACTTAGGCTTAGACCTAATTTATTTCCCTTGTACTTAGGCTTAGACCTAATTTATTTCCCTTGTACTTAGGCTTAGACCTAATTTATTTCCCTTGTACTTAGGCTTAGACCTAATTTATTTCCCTTGTACTTATGCATAGACCTAATTTATTTCCCTTGTACTTAGGCTTAGACCTAATTTATTTCCCTTTAACTTAGGCATAGACCTAATTTATTTCCCTTGTACTTAGGCTTAGACCTAATTTATTTCCCTTGTACTTAGGCATAGACCTAATTTATTTCCCTTGTACTTAGGCTTAGACCTAATCTATTTCCCTTGTACTTAGGCATAGACCTAATTTATTTCCCTTGTACTTAGGCTTAGACCTAATTTATTTCCCTTGTACTTAGGCTTAGACCTAATTTATTTCCCTTGTACTTAGGCTTAGACCTAATTTATTTCCCTTGTACTTAGGCATAGACCTAATTTATTTCCCTTGTACTTAGGCTTAGACCTAATTTATTTCCCTTGTACTTAGGCTTAGACCTAATTTATTTCCCTTGTACTTAGGCTTAGACCTAATTTATTTCCCTTGTACTTAGGCTTAGATCTAATTTAGATCCCAAAAAATACAAAAGCTTACACATATTATTATATTAAGCCTCATGTAATTTTAACGAAATAACATTACATTACGAAATTACAAAAGCCTAATGCTTTTGTATTTAATTTGTTTTAACTTTTATACAAAATATACTTACAAACATTGTAGGCCTAAATAATGTATATGCACTGTAAGTATAAGGATTTTTATAGTATTGATACCATAATAACAGTGAAACGCTAGATAACCTATCAAATCAAAACTGGACAACAACATTAGGTGTTGAAAGAATTCAAAATTCTTTTGAAAGAATTGAAAAGCAGTAGGCCTAAACCAGTCTCCTGTATAGTCTAGGCAAATATTTTTAGGTTATATCGGCCTATTGGGATTCGAGATTTCAGAACATTTTTTGACGAATTTATGATTTTCTTTGTAGGCTACAAGCAAAATCTGCTGATTTAAAGCAGACCCTAGATCACAGGTTGACTGGTGATTAATACTTAAACATTTTTCGCTAGTTTTTAAATTCGCGATTGATTTTTTTTGTGTTTAACGTCCGACTATTGTGCACACTTGGGCTAATGCAAACGATGGGATGATTTTATAGCGTATGAAAATGCCAAGCCCTGGCCGGGAATCGAACCCGGGTCCTCGGGGTGAAAGTCCAGTACGCTATCAACTAGGCCACCGAGGTGGCTCGATGAATCAATTCCTTTAATACAGGCACTAAAAATTATACCATGTAATTTCGGACAGATTGTCTACACTGTAGACGTTTTATCAAAATAATTATTAAAAAAACAGTGTTTATTTTTCGCGTTATCGTCAAGTTAAAGCTCCGTGAAACCTTGGAGTTTTCGCCCAATCTTAGTTTACTCAATTTAAGCTTTGAAAAACTCTAACGTCGTTTAATTGATGGCGTCGTATAATTTTGAACTTAACGAATTGACTTCAAAACAATCTGGCGGTCGTATTTGCCGCAAAGTTATTGGAGCGATGCAAATAGACGTTGATCCTTTTCTAAACAAAATCGTTCGCACAGTGACCGTTTTTAACTTCGTACAGCGTTTAAAATTATAAACATAGAGCAAACGTTCTAACGTTCGAGTGAAATTATTTGACACATCAAAACGCCAGTTTCCGGTTTACTAGTAAATATTATGTCTCGGTAATAAATGTTTTCCCGCTTAGGTTAGGTTATATTTTTTCTGTTCCTCAATGCGTTTAGAAAAATGTTGAGTAAAATAGGCCTATACACTTTCGTTAATCAAATCGAAACAACTTTTATTAAGTTCGGCTCGAAATATGAACAGTTTTTTATTCCGTTAACCAATATTTTCCTGAAAATTCGTGTTCAAAATTTGGGAAATCATTTTTAAAAAATACTAAAATGTTGATTAGCCTATCCAAAGTCGGCTGTTCGGCTAAAGATTTTGAATAAAAATTCAAAACTTTACGAAATTGTTGAACAAATTAACCGTTGAAAAAAACTAACTAGTATTTTGTAGCCTATACTATAGGCCTATTAGATTAGCATATTTTAAAGCAACTACCCATAAATTCTTTATTTATAAAAAATTGGAATCTTAATTCTACGTTTGACCAAAGTGTGTGAATACGCACAAAAAATCTTCATAATAAAGGCACTCAAAGCAGACACACAACAAGTTAACTTATACGTTTCTAAAATACTCGGTATTTTCTCTCAATAGGAATAACGTGTGTAAGATAGGCAATGGATAGATTACAAAAACTGTAAGCTGTTCACGGTCTACGCTAAGAGAGGTTTTTGGAAAATTTGGACACTTTGCTAAGAAAAATATAAACGCAAATAAAGTTTTTGAGTTATTGAGTAAATTTAAAAGAAAACTAAAAAAACAGTTTATTTTATAATCAGTCTAAAGCAATACAATTTTTTACACACCTAGAATTTTATTTACTAATACATTTTTACTCAACATGTTAAAAAAAAGTTTATCCGAATACTTTATTTTTCTAGGTTTTGATTCTGATTTGAAAAAAAACTATAATTTCCGACTTAACGTTTAGACGTTAGGGGTGCCGTTACCAACAGATTACTTTCTGAAAACACGGTCTTTCTGTCTATCTACGGATAGGCAACTAATAAATGACAATGTCAATAGTAAGTAAATACATCCCACCCTTAAACACCTCATTTATAATCAAAGATAAGTGAGCATTAGAGGACACACGGTAGCCTATCGATTGTACAGTATCAAAAAAATGACTAAGGTTACTGTACTTGCCTTATCCAGTGCTATTTGACAGAGGAAGTGGTTTACTAATCCCGCTGGATAATGTCTGATCCCGGATTCTGCTGTAATACTGTACTCCAGCTTCACTGATATGGTCCACGCTACCCTTGTAGGGGGTGGCTTCCTCCCCTCCCCTCCACTATTACTCAACTTATCATCCGGTCCAACAATTTACACCGACTCCATTCATGTGTTTCCGCGGCTGTCTTTTTTCTATTTAATGTTGTGGAAAAACAATTTCACCATCGACGTTTAAAAAAAAAATACCGCTGCGGGGATTATTTATATTATTAATGATTATGTTGATAATAAAATTTCTTGTTCGAGTATGTTATATTGACAGTGAGTCATTTGATTGTTTCGTGTAGGCTTACTAGGCGTTGCTTGTTTATGTTGAAGTATTTTCTTTTGTGGTATTTTTATCAATTAGAAAAACACGAAAACTCTAGTATCATGATATAAATTATAAATAGACCCCTATATATCTTTTCAAAAGTAGACAAACAAGTTTTGAATAAATTTAAACGAAAAATGGTTGATATAACTGACAAAACTAAATTTTAGATGCAATTGTAATAATGTCACCATAAAATGCAAAAAAATGTAAATTTAACGGCAGTAGGATAATTAGAACGTTAAAATTCTTCAAAAAACCGATTTTAATGTTTTTTTCACCTTTTCTCCGTTTTAATTGTCTTACTTCTATCCCTACTATTTTAACAAAAAGGAAAAATAAAAAAAAAATAAATAAAAATATGGTTCTCGATCCTAACTTTAAGAGTTTTTACTGTAACCTATATTGAACCATTTCTACCATGAAATGTGAAATTTGGGAAATAATACGGTCAGTAAAGTCGCGTTCTTTACCACGGTATTTTTCAAGGAATAAAAATTACATTAAATTAATTACATACAAATTAATTAATTCGGAAGTTGATTAAATAGTTTGTTTCCTTGTAAACTACAGTAAATTTAGAGTAAATTTGTTTCGTTGTAAACTACAGTAAATTTAGAGTAAATTTGTAGAGTTGTAAACTACAGTAAATTTAGAGTAAATTTGTAGAGTTGTAAACTACAGTAAATTTAGAGTAAATTTGTAGAGTTGTAAACTACAGTAAATTTAGAGTAAATTTGTAGAGTTGTAAACTACAGTAAATTTAGAGTAAATTTGTAGAGTTGTAAACTACAGTAAATTTAGAGTAAATTTGTTTCGTTGTAAACTACAGTAAATTTAGAGTAAATTTGTAGAGTTGTAAACTACAGTAAATTTAGAGTAAATTTGTAGAGTTGTAAACTACAGTAAATTTAGAGTAAATTTGTTTCGTTGTAAACTACAGTAAATTTAGAGTAAATTTGTTTCGTTGTAAACTACAGTGAATTTAGAGTAAATTTGTAGAGTTGTAAACTACAGTAAATTTAGAGTAAATTTGTTTTGTTGTAAACTACAGTAAATTTAGAGTAAATTTGTAGAGTTGTAAACTACAGTAAATTTAGAGTAAATTTGTAGAGTTGTAAACTACAGTAAATTTAGAGTAAATTTGTTTCGTTGTAAACTACAGTAAATTTAGAGTAAATTTGTAGAGTTGTAAACTACAGTAAAATATCCTGTTTTAAAATAAGTCAGGCGTTTTGAGTGCCAGCCATTTTGTTTCAAAATGGTGTATGACAATTTGATGTCGCTTAAAACCTCGACACAGCACTATCTAACAACGGAGAAAGGTTTCATTGAAATGCGTGATGCCATTTCCAATTGAAAAGCGAAATAAGTAGGCTTTTAATGTAATAGATAAATAAATCAATCACTTTGAATGCCCGCCATTTAGTTTCAAATAGGTGAAAGACAGTTTGAGATTGCCTAAAACTTGTCACAGCTCCATAGACTAATAACAATGAAAAATCATTGAAATAATAACACATTTGTATATTTCCACTTCTTTGAGTCTTGCCAACCAAGTTAATGCTGTTTCACTCGTTAAAGCATTAACAGATATAGTGAAACCTTGGTTGGCAAGACTCGAATAAAAAATTTGTGGAAATATACAAACGTGTTATTATTTCATCAATATAATGGATTTTCACCAAGTACCAACGGTTTTAAGATAAGTCCTAAGTAACTAAGAGCTCTTCCAAACGAATAGAACTTCCAATGAAATCCGTGAAGTCGTTTTCCCGTGAAAACTGAAGTAGAAATACGCAAAATTTCATGTAGGTTTCTACAAAAAGGCTTTTTAAATCATTTAAAATATTTTTTTGTAAATCCAGTCTTATTGCAGGTCTAAATCTACAGCATAAAGGGAGAACTACAATGCAAACTTGCAATTTCATAAGCTTTACCGTTCTTGGGATACAGTAACCAGTGAGTGACTTTAGCTTTTATATGTAGCCTATAGGTAATCGCGGCTAACAACTTTCTCGCTGACGTGATGGAAGCGAATTTCCAAAAATATTTCCCTAAAACTTTTTTGAAAATATAATTTAACCGCAATATCCATCGTTGACTGAATATTTTAGCAATTAATATTTCAAATTTCATTGAAAATATGGCTTTTATAAATGAACCCTGACCGCCGCGGAACTTATAAATTTTTAATTTATAATACAGATTTAAATTGTATTAAATTTATATAAATTTATGATACAGATTTTAATGCTTATTGTGATAATAAAATCATAATTTAACAAATCGTGAGCATAAAAAATGTGTAATTATTAAAGTATATAAAGTACCGCCATTTTGAAACGGTTGAACGGATTTTTTGAAAAAAATAACTTGCCTACTAAAATCGCCTTCTGTGGCGTTTTAATCGTTCAAATTAGGCTGCACGGAAAGTACGGTTGTGAGCCTTAATCGCTCGCACGTTTGTTTCCTTATTATCAACAAATTTCGAACTTTTAGAAAGTCATTTTATGTGAATTTCAAAGTAGAATACGATGTTTAAATCACATTTTAAAAAAATGTAAGAAAAAAACAATGAATTTTTTAAAAGACTTTAAATAACCACCATTTTTAAACTGTTAAACAATTTTTTCTGGGTAAACGTACACGAAGCTCTTACTAAGGTAAATCAAATTGGTCCAAAATTACGAAAATATTAGGTTAAACATTTTGTTACCTATCTTCTATAATTTGAATCAATTATTCAAAGTGTGAGTAAATTTAATTTACACTTTATATAGAAATTTATTTTGGTTGTCAATGCTACCTTTCGTTAAAATCTCCATTACATAGGAATAATTTTTTTCAATTTAGTCAAAAGTACATAAAGACCGCAGTCAGGCTTCTTACCAAAACAGCTTATCGTTATTTTCATTTATATAATGCTTACCAACACTGATTGTTTTTGAAAAATTAATTCCATCACGTATGTGCGTGATTACGTAAGTGCAATATAAATAAAAAAGGACATCGCTTGTAGCTCTACACTTAAAGACAGCGGATAAATATAGTTCAGACTTCAACGCATGTTTGGATATCATTGTTATCGATATTTTTTCGGTATGTTACGTTTATCCCCGTCTTCATTACCTAAACTAACTGGCTCAATATCACATATATTATTTCTCGCGTCAACATCCATTTTTCTCAGCACATACTGTTCGTACAGGCATAAATGTAAAACCTTTAGAAAGATTTTTTAACCGATTTCTGACATTACGAAACGATTTGCGCTAAAACGCACCGTTTGTAGAAACTTTTTAACATAACAGACACTTTTAACTGTCATAGGCAAAGCGGCATCTTGGATGCGCATGCGCGGCATCACAAATCGGACAATATTTTGTATATTTTACGAAGCTAACTTATTAATCAGGAATATACAATCACATTAAAAATGCATCTTTTTTGCATAACGTGCAATTACAATATTTACTTAAAAGTCATTAAACTTATAGGTTATGTGGCCCTACTGACAGTCTCCTATCTAACGTCGTACAAGCCGGGACAAGCATTTCGAATACCAAACACTTGTTTTGGACACTGTTTTTACACAAATATATTTGTGATTTCTCCTTCCACGACAAATACACGGTGTATTTATCTATTGTTAATACAGACATCATAAAACACGAAGTAAAAATTAAAATATCAAAATACAGCCAGAGGTTATCAAGCATGCATTTACAATTCACTAGAAGACAGTAACGTATTAAAATTGCGTTCGCTATCACTATAAACAAGTCGCAGGGACAAACACTTCAAAGAGCAGGATTGTATTTACCAAATGCCATCTTTACTCACGGACAGTAGTATGTATCAAAAACAAAATTGCTACTAAAACAATGATTTGTATTGAAATGTGTATACTACAGTGACACATAAATTTGTGATTATTATTTCAAACTGATCGCGTTTCGATTTATTTTTTTAACATGTTTCCTCTTCCTTCCAACCACCGCCCTCACCCCAACGACTACTCTTATTCAAAAGGCTGTGTTTATTTAAAACTTTCATAGTGCGAAATTTTGCACGGGCCCCTGGTATATTAAAACTCAATAGCCTATACTAAAGTTTTTTTTTGTTATTTCAGGGCGAAAAGCACATTAAGGCTATTATCACCTCCCTAAATGTAAGTGTGAATGTAGTGTTAAAGTCGTAAGTGTAGTGTTGTAAGTGTAAGTGTATGTTAGACTCGGGTACCGCAAGGGACGTCTAAATCCTCTCAATAGGTGCAGCTAGTCCGCACCACTGCGGGGGAATATACTAAAGCTGAATATAAAAAAGCTCAATATACAAAAGCTCAATATAGTATAGTTCAATATATAAAAGCTCAATATAGTATAGTTCAATATACAAAAACTCAATATACGAAAGAAAAATTCTTGTTTTAAACTAAGAATAGCGTTGATCGTATTAATGACGCATCGAGACTTCAGTGAACTGCAAAAGGTGGTAAACTCAGCTTTACGTAGGCTATGTATCCATATATATATATATATATATATATATATATATATATATATATATATATATATGTGTGTGTGTGTGTGTGTGTGTGTGTGTGTGTGTGTGTGTGTGTGTGTGTAGTACAACCAGAATTAAAGAATGACCTCATGTGCAATTTCAAATGAATCACTTTTTAGCCTACCTTTATCCATAGAATTCGTTAGTTATCGCGCTCTTCAATTAGTTAAAGAATTTTAAGTTGAAGATATATATATATATATTTGTTTTTTTTTTAAGTAACTCAATTCATTCAATATATTTTCCTGAACGCTTGCAAGTTGAATTTCTCCTACAGCGTCGATGTTTCCTGAACTCAAAGTTTAGCAACAGATTTCAACCCCCAAACATCATCGGACGAAAAATAAATCATCCCCTTACTAATAAATCAAAGTCAATGTTTTCAGGATTGAATAGTAGACTTGCCCTCTCCCTAAAGGGTTGATTTATTCACCCCTTGTTGGACGCACGCGCGTTATGTCATCGTTTAGCCGCGGCGGCCACCTCTTCCTTCTTGGAGGTATCGACCGGTGCGCGCGCACGCTCACAGCGCTGCCGAACAGAAAAAAACCCCGTGTTATGTATTCAAAACAATGTGTTCGGTTTTTGAGTTTGTCGAGTTTTTTCTTTGTTTGTGAAAAGTGCAATGTTTTCATAAGATTAAATTCAACTTGGTGTTTTAAATAGAACTTGATCTATTTTAACGAATCGGTTTGTTTTATTATTGTGGGAAAATTGTATAATGGAAAGTTAAACGGCAAAGGTGCTGTTGTCTTGTGCAGTTTGGTTAAGGTTATGTTTGCTAAAGGTGTTTAAGTATGTTGCATTCGATTAAACATTTCGTTGTTTGTCAATGTTAAAGCAATCACGTAGAAATTACAAAATTTAACAAAACATATTTGAGGGAAAATCTACCGTCCCAGCAAAGATGTCGGCCTCCGTGTTAATAACCACGAAAAATAAGCTTCTTTATTTCGGTAAAGCACCTCTAGCGTCTGAACGGTAGGTCGGGTAACTACCGTAATTAATCGATTCTAAAACCATTACACCTTTTTCGTTTATAAATCTGACAGTAAGAGTATAGTAAAAAAAAATAAAATTTAACAAAACATTCGTGTTTTATGTCTTCAAAAAAATACACGGATTTGTATTAAAGTTCTTTTTTTTGAAAAATACTTTGTTAATAGTGACGGTTTAACGAAAAATTGTTAATGTTCTGCCCTTTTTCATTTGATCAGGACCTACAAATTAACTGTTCAAATTATTCGGATATATATTAAAATTCTTTTTCGAAAATAAGCTTCTTTATTTTGGTAAAGCACCTCTAGCGTCTGAACGGTAGGTCGGGTAACTACCGTAATTAATCGATTCTAAAGCCATTACACCTTTTTCGTTTAGAAATTTGACAGTAAGAGTATAGTATAAAAAAAATTAAATTTAATAAAACATTCGTGTTTTATGTCTTCAAAAAAATACACGGATATGTATTAAAGTTCTTTTTTTTTGAAAAAGACTTTGTTAATAGTGACGGTTTAACGAAAAATCGTTAATGTTACGCCCTTTTTCATGTGATCAGGACCTACACATTAATTGTTTAAATTATTCGGATTAAAATTATTTTTCAAAAAAGAATTTGTTAATAACGACAGTTTAAAGAAAAGCTGTCAATGTTCCACCATTTTTCATTTGATTAGGACTTACAAATTAATTGTAAAGGCATTTTTTTCGACCAAAAATATAACGCACTGTGTTTAGAACTTTATAACTTTGCACTTTGTTATCCTACGTGTAGTTTTGCCAAATTATAGTCTGTTATTTTCTTGGTAACAATATTAATGTCACGAATATTTTTTTAAAATGTAAATTTTTATATCCAAAAGAAATCACGGAAAAGTTCGGATCATGCATAGTTCTTCCAATACTTGTCAATCGAAACGTCATAACTTTGTTAATTTTTATACAATAATAACACAGTTTAGCTACGTTATGTTATTATATAAAAATTTGTTATTTTTTTAGAAAAAATTTGACAATGTTCCTGTAAATGTTAACATTTTATGAACCTCCAAAGAAAGCGCAAATATTGTTCTTTGTAATATTTTTCAACAGGCGTCTGTAATTTTAAAATAAATAATAATAAAATAAAGATTTGAAATTAATTTCAATAAAACGTTTCCAAGGGCTCCCGCGTTAGTTGTATCGCGTTGGTCAGCCTTGTTATCAAAGTAGTGTTTTTTTTAGTAACGAAAGTTAAAGAAATATATTATAACTTTTCTTAAAGTAAATATTATAACTTTGCGCTTTGTCAGTTTTACCAAATTAAAGTGCGTTCTTTTCTTGTTAATTAATGTCGTGAGTATTTTTTTTAATGTAAATTTTATACCCAAACAAAATGGCAGATAAGTTTGGGTTTTACATGTTCTAACAATACTAGTTCGAAAGGTCATAACTTTGTCAATTTTTGTGCAATAATAAAGCCGTTACGTTATGTTACAATATAAACAATTAATTCAGTTTTATCAAGAACAAATTTGGCAATGTTCTTGTAATTGTTCAAATTATTTCAAGTGGTGATCTTTTGAAATATTGTGGTGATCTTTTGAAATTATTTTGCAAAATTGAATTGCTAACAGCTAACAGCCGTCTGCAAAATATTGTGCTAACAGCCGTCTGCAATTTGAAATTATTGCTAACAGCCGTCTGCAATTTGAAATTATTGCTAACAGCCGTCTGCAATTTGAAATTGAAATTATTGCTAACAGCCGTCTTGAAATTATTGCTAACAGCCGTCTGCAATCTGCAAATTGAAATTATTGCTAACAGCCGTCTGCAATTTGAAAAATTTGAAATTATTGCTAACAGCCGTCTGCAATTTGAAATTATTGCTAAAGCCGTCTGCAATTTGAAATTATTGCTAACAGCCGTCTGCAATTTGAAATTATTGCTAACAGCCGTCTGCAATTTGAAATTAATTTGAAATTATTGCTAACAGCCGTCTGCAATTTATAACAGCCGTCTGCAATTTTTGCGTCGCAATTTGAAATTATTGCTAACAGCCGTCTGCAATTTGAAATTAGCCGTCTGCTAACAACCGTCTGCAATTTGCAAATTTTAAATTATTGCTAACAGCCGTCTGCAATTTGAAATTATTGCTAACAGCCGTCTGCAATTTCTTATTGCTAACAGCCGTCTGCAATTTGAAATTATTGCTAACAGCCGTCTGCAATTTGCTAACAGCCGTTGCAATTTGCTAACAGCCGTCTGCAATTTGAAATTATTGCGTCTGCAATTTGAAATTATTAACAGCCGTCTGCAATTTGAAATTAGCCGTCTGCAATTTAAAATTATTGAAACAGCCGTCTGCAATTTGAAATTATTGCTAACAGCCGTCTGCAATTTGAAATTATTGCTAACAGCCGTCTGCGAAATTATCTGCAATTTGCAAAATTATTGCTAACAGCCGTCTGCAATTTGAAATTTATTTGCTAAACAGCAATTTGAAATTATTGTCTGCAATTTGAAATTGTTATTTGAAAAATTGCTAACAATTTGAAATTATTGCTAACAGCCGTCTGCAATTTGAAATTATTGCTAACAGCCGTCTGCAATTTGAAATTATTGCTAACAGCCGTCTGCAATTTGAAATTATTGCTAACAGCCGTCTGCAATTTGAAATTATTGCTAACAGCCGTCTGCAACAGCCGTCTGCAATTTGAAATTTAAATCTGCAATTTGAAATTGTTGCTAACAGCCGTCTGCAATTTGAAAATTAACAGCCGTTGCAATTTAACTAACCGTCAATTATTTGAAATTTGAAATTGCTAACACCCGTCTGCAATTTGAAATTATTGCTAACAGCCGTCTGCAATTTGAAATTATTGCTAACAGCCGTCTGCAATTTGAAATTATTGCTAACAGCCGTCTGCAATTTGAAATTATTGCTAACAGCCGTGAAATTTGAAATTGCTAACAGCACAGCCGTCTGCAATTTGAAATTGTTGCTAACAGCCGTCTGCAATTTGTGCTGCAATTTGAAATTATTGCTAACAGCGTCTGCAATTTGAAATTATTGCTAACAGCCGTCTGCAATTTGAAATTATTGCTAACAGCCGTCTGCAATTTGAAATTATTGCTAACAGCCGTCTGCAATTTGAAATTATTGCTAACAGCCGTCTGCAAGCCGTCTGCAATTTGAAATTATTGCTATCTGCTAACAGCCGTCTGCAATTTGAAATTATTAACAGCGTCTGCAATTTGAAATTATTGTCTGCAATTTGAAATTATTGCTAACAGCCGTCTGCAATTTGAAATTATTGCTAACAGCCGTCTGCAATTTGAAAACAAATAATATTAACGCAAAGATTTTTAAACGAATTTCATTAAAATGTCTCCGATTACTTCGGTTATCACGACGAACTATGCCAAAGAGCCTTGGTATCGAAGTAATGCTTTTGTTAATGACATTTTAAAGAGAAGTTGTTAATGTTCCCCCTTTTTCGTTTGAATAGTACCTACAAATTAATTGTAAACGCTAATATAATTTGCACTCAGTTTGTTAATCTTTATGTCAGCTTTATCAAATTAAATTGTGTTATTTTCTCTTACGACTTTCTTTATAACATACTTTGTATAGAAGAGAGTTAACTATAGTCTATACTGTGAAGTAAAGTCAGTCAAAATCATGTCTGGCAGAAAACATATGTACACTATAATCTTAGCAAAACTATCTGTATAGATCAAGTAGGCTGTGTCCTAGAACTTAAATTAAAATAACATCTTTCAGGCGGGTCAAAACAAAGTCTGGCAGAAGACGCATTTATAGGCCTACTATAATCTCAGCAAAAGTATCTATATAGATCTAATAGGCTGTGTCCTAGATCTTAAATTAAAATAACATCTTTCAGGCGGGTCAAAACAAAGTCTGGCAGAAGACGCATGTATAGGCCTACTATAATCTCAGCAAAAGTATCTATATAGATCTAATAGGCTGTGTCCTAGATCTTAAATTAAAATAACATCTTTCAGGCGGGTCAAAACAAAGTCTGGCAGAAGACGCATTTATAGGCCTACTATAATCTCAGAAAAACTATCTTTATAGACCAAGTAGGCTGTGTCCTAGAATTTATATTAAAAGAACAACTTTCATGCGGGTCAAAATAAAGTCTGGCAGATAGACGCATTCATAGGCCTACTATAATCTCAACAAAACTATCTTTTAGATCAAGTAGGCTGTGACTTAGAACTTAAATTAAAAGAAAAACTTTTAGACGGGTTAAAACAAAGTCTGGCAGATAGACGCATTCATAGGCCTACTATAATCTCAGCAAAACTATCTTTTAGATCAAGTAGGCTGTGTCTTAGAACTTAAATTAAAAGAACAATTTTTAGACGGGTTAAAACAAAGTCTGGCAGAAGACGCTTTTATAGGCCTACTATAATCTCAGCAAAACTATCTTTTAGATCAAGTAGGCTGTGTCTTACAACTTAAATTAAAAGAACAACTTTTAGACGGGTTAAAACAAAGTCTGGCAGAAGACGCATTTATAGGCCTACTATAATCTCAGAAAAACTATCTTTATAAATCAAGTAGGCCTTGTCTTAGAATTTAAATTAAAAGAACAACTTTCATGCGGGTCAAAACAAAGTCTGGCAGATAGACGCATTCATAGGCCTACTATAATCTCAGCAAAGCTATCTTTTAGATCAAGTAGGCTGTGTCTTAGAACTTAAATTAAAAGAACAACTTTTAGACGGGTCAAAACAAAGTCTGGCAGATAGACGCATTTATAGGCCTACTATAATCTCAGCAAAGCTATCTTTTAGATCAAGTAGGCTGTGTCTTAGAACTTAAATTAAAAGAACAACTTTTAGACGGGTTAAAACAAAGTCTGGCAGAAGACGCATTTATAGGCCTACTATAATCTCAGCAAAGCTATCTTTTAGATCAAGTAGGCTGTGTCTTAGAACTTAAATTAAAAGAACAACTTTTAGACGGGTCAAAACAAAGTCTGGCAGATAGACGCATTTATAGGCCTACTATAATCTCAGCAAAGCTATCTTTTAGATCAAGTAGGCTGTGTCTTAGAACTTAAATTAAAAGAACAACTTTTAGACGGGTCAAAACAAAGTCTGGCAGATAGACGCATTTATAGGCCTACTATAATCTCAGCAAAGCTATCTTTTAGATCAAGTAGGCTGTGTCTTAGAACTTAAATTAAA
Source organism: Callitettix versicolor (assembly GCA_022606455.1). Classification (NCBI taxonomy): domain Eukaryota; kingdom Metazoa; phylum Arthropoda; class Insecta; order Hemiptera; family Cercopidae; genus Callitettix; species Callitettix versicolor. Next base: position 17,715,512 of record CM040183.1, on the reverse strand, counting down.
AGAACAACTTTTAGACGGGTTAAAACAAAGTCTGGCAGAAGACGCATTTATAGGCCTACTATAATCTCAGCAAAGCTATCTTTTAGATCAAGTAGGCTGTGTTCTAGAATTTATATTAAAAGGACAACTTTCAGGCTGGACAAAGCAAAGTCTGGCAGAAGACGCATGGCGATGGGATCATATGACCAAAAGATCAAACAACTAGAAGTTCATTCAACCAAATTCTATACTAATATTTTGGCTCAATGAACTTTAGGTCATATGAACCGTGTTTTTATTATTATTATGTTTTATGTTTTTATTATTATTTTAAACACCATTATACTACTTACCCAGTCCAACTTAATTATTTAGCATTCAAGTGGTAATTCTATAACAGTGACGTTTTATGCATTCATTATATATTGGTAGCATTATATATTGGTGGTATTATATATTGGTATTATAAATAAAATTATAACATTATTTTAAACGCCATCATACTAGTTACTCAGCCCAACATAATTATTTAGTATTCAAGTGTTAATTGTATAACAAGTGACGTTTTATTCGTGTATTATATATTGGTACGTGTGAATAATAAATGTTTAAATTATGATAAACGCAATCACACTACTTACCCAGTCCATCTTAATCATTTAGTATTGAAGTGTTAATTCTATAACAGTAACGTTTTATATGTTTATTATGTATTGGTACGTGTGAATAATAAATGTTTAAATTATTTTAAACGCCATCATACTTCTTAGCCAGATCAACATAATTATTTAGTATTCAAGTGTTAATTCTATAACAGTGACGTTTTATACGTTTATTATATATTGGTACTTATATGCATTAATAAAAAAAGTGAATATATAAAATATTGACAGTATATTCAACTGTATACCTAAACGCTAAAACAATATAGTAATGTCTGGTCTGGGTATGTAGTATAATGGCGTGTATTATTAATTTAAATATCAGTAATGACACTGATCTATATGCAATAATAAAAAAAACAGTGTTTTACAAAATATCCCCCTTCGAAGGAAATACGAACCTCGATGTTAATAAATCTCTAAGTTATTACACATTTTTGGTCGAATGAACCTTTGGTTGTTTCATTTTTTGGTCACATGAACCACTCTGTTAAAAACATGGTTCATAGACCAAAAGTCCATTCAACCAAAATATTTAAATAAAATTTGGTTGAATGGACGTTTGGTTGTTTGAACTTTTGGTCATATTAGCTCTTCCCGACGCATGTATAGGCCTATTATAATCTCAGCAAAACTATCTCTATAGATCAAGTAGGCTGTGTCCTAGAATTGTTAAAAAACGTCTTTCAGGCGGCCAAAACTAAGTGGTAGAAAATGCATGTATACTTACAATCTCAGAAATGTATCTTTATAGATCAAGTAGGCTGTGTCCTAGAATTTAAGTTAAAAAACATCTTTCAGGCGGCCAAAATTAAGTGGTAGAAAATGCATGTATACTTACAATCTCAGAAAATGTATCTTTATAGATCAAGTAGGCTGTGTCATAGAACTTAAATTGAAAGAACTCCGCGGATAAATCTTGATGGCGAACATTTTAAAATTGTGTAAACTTTACACAAATTTTCATCACTAAATAATGTCCTTAAAAATCTTAGTTTGAAACGATCGACAAAAAACTATAAAATCGAATAATCAAATTTCTTTAAATATTGGTCATTCAGTTTCTATCTCAACTTTTAGGCTATACAAATTTTAAATAATAGAAATTTACTGTTTTACAGAGTAAATAGGGGAAAACACGGTACAGTTCATTTTAATTTTGTTGATTCAGTTATTAAAGATTTCGTGAACTAATTTCGGTTATGAATATGACTTTACAGCAAAATCTAATAAACAGATTTTTTGGAAGTTAGAATCATTTTCTCAATTTTTTTCGATTTGTTCCGAACTGAATTTTTTTGGAGGTTCGGAAATTTAAAGAACATAAGTACTTCATTAGTTTTTTTACTAAAATATTTTACAAATAAAAATGGTTTATTGATATTCACGGAAACTACACGTAGGAGTCAAATTACTTTGAAACAAAAATTTCAGAATAACTTGATAACCGATTTTGAGAAAATAAAATAATTTTTCTGCTTTTTTTTAGATAGTTTTCAAGCGGCATTATTGAACAAAACTATTGAACGTATGACAGCTTAAGCAGTAATCTTAAACCCTTTAACTATTTACGTTCGTGTACATTTAAAGCTAATTTAACTGGAGAAAGTATAACAAATCTTAATTTTTAAAATAAGTAATATTTGATAGCCAGTAGGTAAACAGCGTATACTTGAAGAACTAAACTAATTAATGAGACTTCCGTATTGGTAGCCTATATTATATTAGGTTAATTGTTTTAAATAATGAGAATGACTAATAGATAAGATTAATGCTACGAGTGTAGAGACATTTCTTTTGGAAAGAGTTCAAGCAATGAGAATATTACACGTTATTTAATATAAAGATTAAAGTTTGTAATAAAACTATAATATAATTATAGATTATAATATAATTTAATTAAACTAGCGAAGCGAGGTGTCTATTTCAAATCGACTGTTCGGCAATTGGTTTGTGTGTTTGTCGCATTTTTGGCCAAACGCATTGACTGATTGTTTTGAAATTTGGTAATAAGGTACGTTGTATAAAGCTCGAATGCAAGTGTAAGATTTCTTCCCATTCACTTTGGTTTCAAGATGGCGGCTTCCGATATACAATAACAAGTGCACGCAGTTTCAGTCAAACGCATTGACTGATTGTTTTGAAATTTGGTAATAAAGTACCCTGTATAAAGCTCGAATGACATAAGTGTAAGATTTCTTCCCATTCACTTTCGTTTCAAGATGGCGGCTTCCAATTTACAATAACAAGTGCAAGCAGTTTCAGTCAAACGCATTGACTGATTGTTTTGAAATTTGGTAATAAAGTACTCTGTATAAAGCTCGAATGACGTAAGTGTAAGATTTCTTCCCATTCACTTTCGTTTCAAGATGGCGGCTTCCTATTTACAATAACAAGTGCAAGCAGTTTCAGTCAAACGCATTGACTGATTGTTTTGAAATTTGGTAATAAAGTACCCTGTATAAAGCTCGAATGACGTAAGTGTAAGATTTCTTCCCATTCACTTTCGTTTCAAGATGGCGGCTTCCTATTTACAATAACAAGTGCACGCAGTTTCAGTCAAACGCACTGACCGATTGTTTTGAAATTTGGTAATAAAGTGCACTGTATAAAGTTCGAATGACAAGTGTAAGATTTCTTCACATTCACTTTCGTTTCAAGATGGCGGCTTCCTATTTACAATAACAAATGCACGCAGTTTCAGTCAAACGCATTGACCGATTGTTTTGAAATTTAGTAATGAAGTACCCTGTATAAAGCTCGAATGACAAGTGTAACATTTCTTCCCATTTACTTTCGTTTCAAGATGGCGGCTTCCGATTTACAATAACAAGTGCATGCAGTTTCAGTCAAACGCATTGACTGATTGTTTTGAAATTTGGTATTAAAGTACTCTGTATAAAGCTCGAATGACAAGTGTAAGATTTCTTCCCATTCACTTTCGTTTCAAGATGGCGGCTTCCGATTTACAATAACAAGTGCACGCAGTTTCAGTCAAACGCATTGACCGATTGTTTTGAAATTTAGTAATGAAGTACCCTGTATAAAGCTCGAATGACAAGTGTAAGATTTCTTCCCATTCACTTTCGTTTCAAGATGGCGGCTTCCGATTTACAATAACAAGTGCACGCAGTTTCAGTCAAACGCATTGACCGATTGTTTTGAAATTTGGTAATAAAGTACCCTGTATAAAGTTCGAATGACAAGTGTAAGATTTCTTCCCATTTACTTTCGTTTCAAGATGGCGGCTTCCGATTTACAATAACAAGTGCACGCAGTTTCAGTCAAACGCATTGACCGATTATTTTGAAATTTAGTAATGAAGTACCCTGTATAAAGCTCGAATGACAAGTGTAACATTTCTTCCCATTTACTTTCGTTTCAAGATGGCGGCTTCCGATTTACAATAACAAGTGCATGCAGTTTCAGTCAAACGCATTGACTGATTGTTTTGAAATTTGGTATTAAAGTACTCTGTATAAAGCTCGAATGACAAGTGTAAGATTTCTTCCCATTCACTTTCGTTTCAAGATGGCGGCTTCCGATTTACAATAACAAGTGCACGCAGTTTCAGTCAAACGCATTGACTGATTGTTTTGAAATTTGGTAATAAAGTACCCTGTATAAAGCTCGAATGAAAGTGTAAGGTTTCTTCCCATTCGCTTTCGTTTCAAGATGGCGGCTTCCGATTTACAATAACAAGTGCACGCAGTTTCAGTCAAACGCATTGACTGATTGTTTTGAAATTTGGTAATAAAGTACCCTGTATAAAGCTCGAATGACAAGTGTAAGATTTCTTCCCATTCACTTTCATTTCAAGATTGCGGCTTCCGATTTACAATAACGAGTGTACGCAATTTCGGCCAAAAGCGTTGATATATTTTTTTGAACTTTAATACGAAGATACCTTGATAAAGCCCATACGATATAGGCTATGTTTAAGATTTTTTCTACTCCGTTTTCAAGATGACGGCCTCTGATTTAACTATGACGCAGTTTTGGCCGAACTCGTTGACAGTATTGTTTTGAAATTTGGTACGAACTCACCATGTACAAAAACCCATCCGATGTAAGTGTAACATTTTTTTCCCCGTTCACTTACGTTTTAAGTAAGCAGGATCTGAATCAACGTTGAGAGTGTTTTGTGTAGTTGCTGGTGATTTCCTGTAATACTTACTGAACGGCAAGACCTATTACAATTTTGACTGATTCGTGGAGAAAGAGCCTACAATTTCCAATAAAGTTGGTCCAGTAATATTTTTCGTAAATATTACGGTTACCGGTTAAATTGGCGGAAAAAGTTACGAGCGCTGTCGTGGAGCGCTCTCTGTATTAATTAAGAGTATATGCGAGGTCTGCTGTTCTTTGAACTATAGTTCTGTAAAAGTCCTCTTATTCTACATAGCTGCAAAACAGTCTATGTGATGGACTCTATGTGTATAGACGTTTTTGCTCACAGCTCGAATATAAAAGAAGTACGGAAAGAAATTTATCAAACATGCTGGTCAAATTTGAAGATTAATAATTAAAGCCTAGGACAATTATTTCAAGTAAAATAATAAATATTTTCGGTTTGAAAGTAAATCGAAAGAAATCCTCGACGACGTTCAGAGTTTTTGTTTTTTTCCTATTTGCATACAAACACGAAAAGTGTTTAACAAAATCTATACAATTGTTTGAATTGGAA
>CM040183.1:17687684-17705184 GCA_022606455.1 Callitettix versicolor | reverse complement strand
TTGAAATCTGCATACGAAAATAGCTTTACTGAAGTCGGGGCACATTATTGTAATTTAGTGTCATTTAAAATATTTGAATGTCAGTTTATGCAGATTTTAACGTTACGATGTTAAAATTGGAGTAGGTTTTAAAAAAAAATTAAAAAATTGTGAATTTTTCACTTTTAGAAAATTTGCTTCCATCACGTCAGCGTGTGACTATTATTAATTTTTATAACATTATATTAAATATCCTAACGTGTTTTTACATTTTTCTTCTATTTTACTATCAACATGATCAATGAAAAATAATGGTAGCTTACCAACCTAAAAAAAAAAATTCTTAAAAATATCTGAGCAATTCAGAATACCATTCATACACTCCTTACCTGAAATGGGGCAATATCTAACACTTCTATTACCCTACTTTATCTCGCACTAAACTTTATCTGTGCAAGATTAATATGTTTTTATGGCTTTTTAATGGTGTTTATTCAGTTGACATAATTAACTCTTCTATTTCAGTGCGTAGCGGCAAAAACTTAGCCTGCACGTTTATCTTACTACAAGATAAAAACTTAATTATTTTGTAGGCGTATTTTTTTTCTTGATTCGCTGTAAATTGTGAAATTGTCGTAACTTTGTGAAACTATAAACTGGACAACTTTGTTACTTACCTTCATTAAGCACGTTACACTTTTTCCTCACACAAATATAATAAAAACTTTCTGTTTTGGACCTAATTTGACCTAACTTCGATTCCTAAAAAACTAAAGAAGCTATCCCTTATTAATTTTAATTACTTTTATAAAATTTCATAAAATTAAAGTTTGAAGTTGAACAAATAAAAGAATAATAGGGTTACTATTGCAATGCAACCTTCCTGAGATGCTCCGTTACGGTGCCTTCTCTAGCGCAAATCTCTTCATAAAGTCTGGAATTTAGAGAAGATTCAAGGTGGTGACTTCCCTACTTATCTGGTGACTTCCCAGTTCTTTATTGAAGTGCTTACAGATGCTTGTTCTGCTAATTCTTTCAATTGGCCCTCATTACGGAGGTTCTGCTCTATTTGGCTAAACTTTTAACATATATCATGTTTTAGGGCTGGTTGTAATGTTGGATTTAGGGTCACGTGATGCGAGAAACACGTTCATTGATATATAATAATATATTTTGCGCATCGCAAGTCTCGTATTACATTAATTATAATTAAAAATTTCCTGTGTTTCCGCCCGGGATCGAACCGATGACATGGCGCGTGTGAGGCACACGTCATAACCACCACACTACGGAAACTACGAAGAAGTTCGACCGATGTAAATATGTGAAACGAATTGTTAATTTAATGTTGGTAGTTACATTAAAAATCCGTTGTTTTATATTAATTCGTAACGATCAGCTAATTTCATTGAACAGTTGATGAGTTGTAAAAAATTTTAAGTTATGTTGTTAAGAAATAGCTACATTAATTTGTCGTTTATATTAATTCGTAACGATCAGCTGATTTATTGAACAGCTGATAGACTGTAATAAGTTGCCGGATACGTTATTAAAATGAGCTATGTTAATTTGTCGCTTTTTCGAATAAATTATCGAAGTTAAAATGAAAGGGAAGAGAAAACAGGGGAGCACAACAGATCTACGAAGGTCGCTGTTTGTTTGTAACACCTAATCATTAATTTATACTCATATACTCAAAATGTCATCGAGTAGAATGGTTCATTTAACCTACAACGTGATATTATATATATATATATATATATATATATATATATATATATATATATATATATATGTGTGTGTGTGTGTGTGTGTGTTTTTAAGGTTTACTTTTCTATATCTTAAAATTGTTTAGTCCTACGCAAAACCATAGATTATTTAACATCATTACGTTATTATATTTTCAATCAATTTGTTTTTGGTAGTCAAAGTTTAATTTCAAAGCGTTTTTGTTTTATACTATGGCGGCTTTTAAAACGATGATATATGTTTCATTTGGTTTTTATTGTTAAATGTTAGTATATATATATATATATATATATATATATATATATATTGGTGACCAGTATAAATATAGTTTTTGAAGATAGAGTTTCTCCGAAACGCGTCAACGAAAGTAGAATTGATGAAGCTATGGAAGGCAGATCATTATACTGAACACATATATATATATATATATATATATATATATATATATATATATATATATAGAGAGAGAGAGAGAGAGAGAGAGAGATGAATTTTATAGTATCAGTTATCCAGTTTTCCTTTTCTCTATTACACATTAACAAAGGTCTAACCCGAGTCTAACACACACTTACACTTACAACACTACACTTACGACTTTAACACTTCACACACACACTTACATTTATAGAGGCGATAATAGCCTTGATGTGCTTTTTGCCTTAAAATAACAAACAAAAAACAACATTAAAAAATGAATAATGATTTGCAAAGTATAAATTATAATAATCGTGAAATGAAGCTGTCTCTCTAACTATATATATATATATATATATATATATATATATATATATATATATATATATACTATATATATATATATTTATTTATATATCAGTCAGGGAGAATATATAATAATACAATGATTTTAAATAGTATATAATAAATGGTATATAGTATAAAGACTAAGTAACTTTAAAATATAGAAAAATAAACTTTAAAAAATATTTTGTTGTATATTTACAGATATTATATAAAAACTGATTTTTTTAAATACCTAAAAATTTGTACGTATGCGTGGATACCTTATTCTGACAAGAGTGATACAGCGATATTTACGTGTTTACGTGTATGGCCGGATGAGCACCAAATGCGGAGCGGACTACTCATTCGAAACCGAATCGAAGCGGAGCAATGCGACGCCACTTGACTCCGCTCAGTTCCGTTTCGCTTTCCGTTGCTCCACTTCATTAAAAAAACAAAATAAGTTAGGTTTTGAATATTTGCCTATGGTGGCATCCGGCCTGTAAGTACTTAGGCTTATCATGTTATTTAAAATAGTTTCGAAAGTTTAATTACTATTCAAGAAGTATCGAAAGATGCTTCTAACTGTTATGTAAGATAATCAATGTTTGTTAAACACACCTAAGACTTATTATATAATTTTGTACAGATATACGATATATGTCGTATAGGCTATATTGTTTTAAAATATTTTACTCCTTACAATTTTTTTCAAAAAATTTCAACTAAATTATCTACAAGTTACAAAACAACGTCCCAGCAGGGAGGTGCACATTAGCTGGACCTATTGAGTGGATTTAGACATCTCTCGTTGTAACTGAATCTAACACACACTTACACTTACAACACTACATTTATGTCTTTAACACTTTACACTCGCACTTACATTTAGGAAGGCGATAATAATGTCAATGGGCTTTTCGCCTTAAAATAACAAAAGAAAAAACTGATTAGACAATTTCCATTGGAAAAATAAGCTATTGGGACAGCCATCATAGTAAGCCGTAAACCCCTAAATTCTTGAGGGGTCGTTCTAATCTACATATATATATATATATATATATATATATATATATATATATATATGTGTGTGTGTGTGTGTGTGTGTGTGTGTGTGTGTGTGTGTGTGTGTGTGTGTGTGTGTTTTGGTGTTTAACATCCGACTACTGTGCACACTTGAGCTAATGCAGACGATGGGATGATTTATAGCGTATGAAAATGCCAAGCCCTGGCCGGGAATCGAACCCGGGTCCTCGGGGTGAAAGCCCAGTACGCTATCAACTAGGCCACCGAGACGGCTGTGTGTGTGTGTGTGTGTGTGTGTGTGTGTGTGTGTGTGTGTGTGTGTGTTTTTTTTTTTTTTTGGTGTTTAACATCCGACTACTGTGCACACTTGAGATAATGCAGACGATGGGATGATTTATAACGTATGAAAATGCCAAGCCCTGGTCGGGATCGAACCCTGGTCCTCGGGGTGAAAGCCCAGTACGCTATCAACTAGGCCACCGAGACGGCTGTGTGTGTGTGTGTGTGTGTGTGTGTGTGTGTGTGTGTGTGTGTGTGTGTGTGTGTGTGTGTGTGTGTGTGTGTGTGTAATGCACACCAGTTGTTGCACATCGCCTAGTAAATGGCGCAACTTCGGTTTAGTTAGGTTAGGTTAGGGTAAGTTGCACTTAACGGTTATGCATTATGACGGGGTGATGTCGCCGACAGGTGAGTGCATTAGCTTGTTGGCAGAGATGATCCAAACACGATGCCAGTGAAAATGTGCAACCATTAACAATAATCAGGCTAATGCACAAGGCCAGCGATGGCTTGGCTCAACAAGTGTTTATTTTGCGATAAATTTACATGACGTTACTCTTAGCCGACCCGCCAGATATCGCGACAATGTCACGCCGAAGCACTGACATCATGAGATGCGACTCACTGTTATCTAGCAGAAAAATAAATTAAATTTTTGGATTAAGTTATTAGCACTGATAGCACGAAAACAAATTTCATTGTATCAATAACACTTGAAAAGATAACATGTGTCGAATATATTGCTACCGAAGACCAGCGCCATTTTCTGAGAAGGGTGTTCGATGTGATGTTTATCAGCTGGTGTCAACTTGTCTTCTGCGGTGATGTCCTCAACAGCGATTATTTCAGTCACGTTGCTTGCAATAATCGCACAAATTCCTGCCCTACTTGCAAACAATGTAAAAATTCTATCTTGACAACAATTTCTAAAAAAAATAATAAACATTATATATAACGATCGAAATTTGAATACGATGGAATGTTAATCAGCTGGTATCAATTTGTCTTCTGTAGTGATGTTCTCAACAGCGATCCCCCCCCGCAGAGGTGCAGACTAGCTGCACCTATTGAGAGGATTTAGACATCCCTCGCGGTACCCGAGTCTAACACACACTTACACTTACTACTTTAACACTTTACACTCACACTTACATTTAGGGTGGCGATAATAGCCTCATTGTGCTTTTCGCCTTAATATTACAAAAGTCAACAGCCATTATTTCAGACAAGTTGATTGCAACAATCATAAAACTTCTGCCTTACTGGCAAACAATATCAGAATCTTATCTTGACGAAAATTTAAGAAATAAATAAATAATGACGAAGTTGATTTTAAATAAATAAAATCAAAATTTTAGCCAAAGTTTTAACATTGGTTTTAAAGAAACTGATCCTTTTCATCTTAGATCGATTCTCCGTGTTGAAGTTTTGGTTTAACGTTCAACGTTTATCTCTCAAATCGTTCATAATGCGATTAATAAATATTATTTGGATTCAAAACCGCTTTTCCATTGAAATTTCTCGAAATTATTTTTCGAGAAAATGTTAACATTTTTTCCTGAAAAAAATTCTCAATTGAATTGTCACTCTTCATAGTTAATCCCAAACGCCCAAAGGTGAAAATTAGGGAAACATGTGTGACTGTATCAATGGATCAGTAGCTTTTATTTGTATTGGTTCAAAAAGATTTATATCAATGAAGGTTTTTGTCCGGCCTTGGAATGGCTGTAAGTTTTTAGCATGTTAAACACTGTAACACAGTGAGCATAACCTTCACGTTCGACCGCACTTATCGAGCTTTTTTTGGTCTTGGCGAGCCAGAATGCCTCCACTGGGATGATTGAGCCCTAGTTTCGACGTCATATCAGTAAACCCATGTTTCGTCACCTGTTATAATACGTTTCAGTAATTCTGCATCGTCGTTGACTTCATTTAGTGACTCCTGAGCAACTTCCATTCGCCGCTGTTTTTGAGAATACACTTTATTCCATTTTTTACGCACAATTTGATACAAATTCTTTGATCCATTTCTTTTAACAAACGAAAATCGCCGAGCTCATAAAAACACGTCTAACCTTAGTGGCTGTCATAGACAAAGTCAACAATGAAAACAGCTGAAAATTTTGTTATACTTCAAGAGCATGTATACCAACATAATAAAAAAAATGTTTGACAATCGGACTCTCCAAGCCCGCGAAATTTTAAAATTCCCTTTACTTTCTGAACACACATCGTATATTATAGCACACGTAGGTCTGAAATACGTAGGACATAAATTTAATTTTTTATTAAATGTATGCCACCAACAGGGGCGTTAAATTATTTTTTATCCGTGCCAGATTGGAAGGTGCTGCATTACTTTGAGCAACTAGGCCATGTTTATACGTAAATTTTCAAAGAAAATATGTAGAAGAAAACACGTCAATTTTAATGAAAAAAGCATGAAAATTATAAAGTTTACAATACTTTGTCTGTTGTAGTCAATAATATGACGAGTAGTTATTTGGCATTCAAAATGCTTGTCATTTTGGTTCGGTTCAAATTTTGTTCCTATCTTCAGAAGTCAAACGCTTGTCTGACAAATCTGGATGTATATTTGGACTTAACATAATTCAATTTTGAAAATGTTTGATACTAAAGTATGTCGAAGAAAAAACTGAAACCATCTTCCTGGCGGAGTTTTTTAAGCTCTGCATTCTTCATTGGAAGTCCTGAAGTAAATGTTTTTAATGATCTTTGACGCTTAAAACTGATTCGAATGGTAAATGAACAATACAAAATATGGACTGTATGAAGGTGTATTTTTGTTTAAGAGGGATTCTGAGTCATTTGAACTGATAATTATGCCTTAAAGTACTATGATCTGGACAAACCAGTAAAAGGGAAGTTTCATAAAATTTTGTTGAGTAATTTTAATAGCTTATGAGTTCAACTTCCAGCTGAAGTTCTGATGGAACATTGTCATTTTCAAACTTAAAGGGTTTTTTGGAACATTATCTTTTCTACAGCTTTATTGATGTCTATGAAACATTACTAAAATTTTTCACGGATAACGAATTTTAGAGCAAAGTCTGATAAGTTTCATTTGCAAACTTATCGCAGTGTCAAAATTGTCAAGTAGTTTCTTTTCCACTTGCTTCTCAAACAGAAATAGTTTTTGTCCGAAAGGTTTAACATGCAGAACAAACGATTTTTCTTCTGGAACTTCAAAATTTAGCTGCAATATCCGTGCAGATTTCTTGCTACTCCCTGATTTATTCTGTTCTGTTATGAAAAAGTCAATAAATTCACGAAGCCCGAAAAATCTCTAATGTGAAATCACCTGCTAGTACCACACAGTGGTGGGGAAGGTCAGAATACTCAGTCTGAGAGAAAATTCTTGTAACTTTTATTGTTTAAGAGCGAAGGGTTTCCACTCAGAGTTTGTTGGTTCACCATGCAGATAATGCAGTGAACACCATAGATCTCACCACCAGTAGGCCTATTTCAAGCCGAGCAATGTAAAACTCCACCATTCGGAATTTGCTTTGTATTTGTTACGCAGTTTTGACCAAACGCGTTGACAGATTGTTTTGAAATTCGGTACGGAGGTACCTTGTATAAAGCCCGAACGAAGCATATGTAAGATTCTCCCCCATTTACTTCCGTTTCAAGATGGCGGCCCCTGATTTAACGATGACGAGTGTACGCAGTTTTGTTTAAACGCATTGACCGATTGTTTTGATACTTGCTACAAAGGTACCTTGTTTAAAGCCCGAAAGACGCATGTGTAAGATTTTTTCCAATTCAATTACGTTTCAAGATGGCGGCCTCTGATTTAACTTTGATAGTATAATTGATGGTTATTTCCTGTAATGCTGTCTGAACGGTAGAATCTACTATAATATTCACTACTTTAGGAGAAAGTGCATATAATTTCCAGTAAAATTGGTCCACTAACGTTCTTCGATATTAATGGCATGAATTCCTGCCACCAGGTGAAACGGTCAATAATGAGTACTACCTACAAGTTCAACGCCGTTTGCGTGAAGCAATCCGAAAAAGCGCCCGGATCTGTGGATTGCAGACGATGGGATGATTTATAACGTATGAAAATGCCAAGCCCTGGTCAGGATCGAACCCTGGTCCTCAGGGTGAAAGCCCAGTACGCTATCAACTAGGCCACCGAGACGGCTGTGTGTGTGTGTGTGTGTGTGTGTGTGTGTGTGTGTGTGTGTGTGTGTGTGTGTGTGTGTGTGTGTGTGTGTGTGTGTGTGTGTGTAATGCACACCAGTTGTTGCACATCGCCTAGTAAATGGCGCAACTTCGGTTTAGTTAGGTTAGGTTAGGGTAAGTTGCACTTAACGGTTATGCATTATGACGGGGTGATGTCGCCGACAGGTGAGTGCATTAGCTTGTTGGCAGAGATGATCCAAACACGATGCCAGTGAAAAATGTGCAACCATTAACAATAATCAGGCTAATGCACAAGGCCAGCGATGGCTTGGCTCAACAAGTGTTTATTTTGCGATAAATTTACATGACGTTACTCTTAGCCGACCCGCCAGATATCGCGACAATGTCACGCCGAAGCACTGACATCATGAGATGCGACTCACTGTTATCTAGCAGAAAAATAAATTAAATTTTTGGATTAAGTTATTAGCACTGATAGCACGAAAACAAATTTCATTGTATCAATAACACTTGAAAAGATAACATGTGTCGAATATATTGCTACCGAAGACCAGCGCCATTTTCTGAGAAGGGTGTTCGATGTGATGTTTATCAGCTGGTGTCAACTTGTCTTCTGCGGTGATGTCCTCAACAGCGATTATTTCAGTCACGTTGCTTGCAATAATCACACAAATTTCTGCCCTACTCGCAAACAATATACAAATTCTATGTTGACAACAATTTCTAAAAAAAAGAATAAACATTATATATAAATATATATATATATATATATATATATATATATATATATATATATATATAACGATCGAAATTTGAGTACAATGTGATGTTTATCAGCTGGTATCAACTTGTCTTCTGCGGTGATGTCCTCAACAGCGATTATTTCAGTCACGTTGATTGCAACAATCACACAAATTTCTGCCCTACTCGCAAACAATATACAAATTCTATCTTGACAACAATTTCTAAAACAAAGAATAAACATTATATAACGATCGAAATTTGAGTACAATGTGATGTTTATCAGCTGGTATCAACTTGTCTTCTGCGGTGATGTCCTCAACAGCGATTATTTCAGTCACGTTGCTTGCAACAATCACACAAATTTCTGCCCTACTCGCAAACAATATACAAATTCTATCTTGACAACAATTTCTAAAACAAAGAATAAACATTATATAACGATCGAAATTTGAGTACAATGTGATGTTTATCAGCTGGTATCAACTTGTCTTCTGCGGTGATGTCCTCAACAGCGATTATTTCAGTCACGTTGCTTGCAATAATCACACAAATTTCTGCCCTACTCGCAAACAATATACAAATTCTATCTTGACAACAATTTCTAAAACAAAGAATAAACATTATATAACGATCGAAATTTGAGTACAATGTGATGTTTATCAGCTGGTATCAACTTGTCTTCTGCGGTGATGTCCTCAACAGCGATTATTTCAGTCACGTTGCTTGCAATAATCACACAAATTTCTGCCCTACTCGCAAACAATATACAAATTCTATCTTGACAACAATTTCTAAAACAAAGAATAAACATTATATAACGATCGAAATTTGAGTACAATGTGATGTTTATCAGCTGGTATCAACTTGTCTTCTGCGGTGATGTCCTCAACAGCGATTATTTCAGTCACGTTGCTTGCAACAATCACACAAATTTCTGCCCTACTCGCAAACAATATACAAATTCTATCTTGACAACAATTTCTAAAACAAAGAATAAACATTATATAACGATCGAAATTTGAGTACAATGTGATGTTTATCAGCTGGTATCAACTTGTCTTCTGCGGTGATGTCCTCAACAGCGATTATTTCAGTCACGTTGCTTGCAATAATCACACAAATTTCTGCCCTACTCGCAAACAATATACAAATTCTATCTTGACAACAATTTCTAAAACAAAGAATAAACATTATATAACGATCGAAATTTGAGTACAATGTGATGTTTATCAGCTGGTATCAACTTGTCTTCTGCGGTGATGTCCTCAACAGCGATTATTTCAGTCACGTTGCTTGCAATAATCACACAAATTTCTGCCCTACTCGCAAACAATATACAAATTCTATCTTGACAACAATTTCTAAAAAAAAGAATAAACATTATATATAACGATCGAAATTTGAGTACAATGTGATGTTTATCAGCTGATATCAACTTGTCTTCTGCGGTGATGTCCTCAACAGCGATTATTTCAGTCACGTTGCTTGCAACAATCACACAAATTTCTGCCCTACTCGCAAACAATATACAAATTCTATCTTGACAACAATTTCTAAAAAAAAGAATAAACATTATATATAACGATCGAAATTTGAGTACAATGTGATGTTTATCAGCTGATATCAACTTGTCTTCTGCGGTGATGTCCTCAACAGCGATTATTTCAGTCACGTTGCTTGCAATAATCACACAAATTTCTGCTCTACTCGCAAACAATATAAAAATTCTATCTTGACAACAATTTCTAAAAAAAAGAATAAACATTATATATAACGATCGAAATTTGAGTACAATGTGATGTTTATCAGCTGATATCAACTTGTCTTCTGCGGTGATGTCCTCAACAGCAATTATTTCAGTCACGTTGCTTGCAATAATCACACAAATTTCTGCTCTACTCGCAAACAATATAAAAATTCTATCTTGACAACAATTTCTAAAAAAAAGAATAAACATTATATATAACGATCGAAATTTGAGTACAATGTGATGTTTATCAGCTGGTGTCAACTTGTCTTCTGCGGTGATGTCCTCAACAGCGATTATTTCAGTCACGTTGCTTGCAATAATCACACAAATTTCTGCTCTACTCGCAAACAATATAAAAATTCTATCTTGACAACAATTTCTAAAAAAAAGAATAAACATTATATATAACGATCGAAATTTGAGTACAATGTGATGTTATCAGCTGATATCAACTTGTCTTCTGCGGTGATGTCCTCAACAGCGATTATTTCAGTCACGTTGCTTGCAATAATCACACAAATTTCTGCTCTACTCGCAAACAATATAAAAATTCTATCTTGACAACAATTTCTAAAAAAAAGAATAAACATTATATATAACGATCGAAATTTGAGTACAATGTGATGTTTATCAGCTGATATCAACTTGTCTTCTGCGGTGATGTCCTCAACAGCAATTATTTCAGTCACGTTACTTGCAATAATCACATAAATTTCTGCTCTACTCGCAAACAATATAAAAATTCTATCTTGACAACAATTTCTAAAAAAAAGAATAAACATTATATATAACGATCGAAATTTGAGTACAATGTGATGTTTATCAGCTGGTGTCAACTTGTCTTCTGCGGTGATGTCCTCAACAGCGATTATTTCAGTCACGTTGCTTGCAATAATCACACAAATTTCTGCCCTACTCGCAAACAATATACAAATTCTATCTTGACAACAATTTCTAAAAAAAAGAATAAACATTATATATAACGATCGAAATTTGAGTACAATGTGATGTTTATCAGCTGGTGTCAACTTGTCTTCTGCGGTGATGTCCTCAACAGCGATTATTTCAGTCACGTTGCTTGCAATAATCACACAAATTTCTGCCCTACTCGCAAACAATGTACAAATTCTATCTTGACAACAATTTCTAAAAAAAAACAATAAACATTATATAACGATCGAAATTTGAATACGATGAAATATTTATCAGCTGGTATCAATTTGTCTTCTGTAGTGATGTTCTCAACAGCGATCCCCCGCAGGGGTGCAGACTAGCTGCACCTATTGAGAGGATTTAGACATCCCTCGCGGTACCCGAGTATAACAAACACTTACACTTACTACTTTAACACTTTACACTCACACTTACATTTAGGGTGGCGATAATAGCCTCATTGTGCTTTTCTTCTTAATATTACAAAAGTCAACAGCCATTATTTCAGACAAGTTGATTGCAACAATCATAAAACTTCTGCCTTACTGGCAAACAATATCAGAATCCTATCTTGACGAACATTTAAGAAATAAATAAATAATGACGATCAAAATTTTAGCCAAAGTTTTAACATTGGTTTTAAAGAAACTGATCCTTTTCATCTTAGATCGATTCTCCGTGTTGACGTTTTGGTTTAACGTCACTATCTCTCAAATCGTTCATAATGCGATTAATAATTTATTTGGATTCAAAACCGCTTTCCATTGAAAGTTCTTAATTTTCGAGAAAATGTTAACATTTTTTTCCTGAAAAAAATTCTTAATTGAATTGTCACTCTTCATAGTTAATCCCAAACACCCAAACGCCCATTATGGAAACAGGTGTGACTGTATCAATGGATCAGTAGCTTTTATTTGTATTGGTTCAAAAAGATTTATATTAATGAAGGTTTTTGTCCGGCCTTGGAATGGCTGTAAGTTTCAGCATGTTAAACACTGTAACAGTCAATGTTTAGTTTACAAATTTTTAAATTAATGCCCCGCAGGAGGTGTAGACTAGCTGCATCAACTGAGAGGACTTAGACGTCTCTCGCGGTACCCAAGTCTAACATACACTTACACTTACAACACTACATTTACGACTCTACACTCACACTTACATTTAGGGAGGCGATAGTAGCCTCAATATGCTTTTCGCCTTAAATTAAAAAAAAAATTAAAATTAAAGTATACAGTATTCATTTAAATCAGGGGTCTCCAAACTTTCCAGCCTTAGGGCCATACTGATTACTCCAGTAAGTTCCGAGGGCCAAAACCATATTATCATTGTTGCCGGTGGTAAAAAGTGAAATAGTCCACTGATGAAAAAAAGCCTACAACAATGTTATGAGTAGTTAGCCCATGACCATATCAATGTAGATGTCATATTAATAATTATTCAACATAAAATTAGAATACTTCAGTAAACTAAATTTAATTTGCTATAAAAAATATGTTCTCTAAAAGGAGTTTTCAAGTATGCTAGCTCTCCGCGGGCCGGACAAAATCTGTCCGCCGGCCGGATGTGGCCCTCGGGCCGTAGTTTGGAGACCCCTGATTTAAATAAAAATTAAATTCTAATTACAGTAGTGAAACCGGAATGCCTGTACGCAAGTGAATGCTTGGTACTAAATTATAGTTTAGATAAACTGACAATACTAGAAAGGAGAATCATGAGACAAATTTTAGGCCCAGTGAAAACTAAAGAAACATGGAAACTAAGATCTAATGATGAAATATACAGGAACATAGAGGACATGACAGAGACGATAAGGAAGAGAAGACTGCAATTTTCTGGACATATGTACAGGATGAATGATTCAAGACTAGCGAAAAGGATACTCAAGTACCTATGTGATAAAAAGTCAACAACTAGTTGGATTCAAGAGGTAAGGAAGGATTTGGAAAGAAATAATATAAAAGAAGAAGAAACGCTGAACAGAGAGATTTTTAGAAAGAGGATATTGAGTATGGAGGGATTTCAAGGAAGATTGCAGAAGAAACCTGGTGCGAAGTGGTCCGAAGACAGAAAGAAGCTGCATGGTGAAAGGATGAGGGAATATCGGAGGGAACGGAAGAGAAAACAGCTAAGTGTGAAGAATTGAAATTGTCACGTGGTCCCTAGCAGGCCTAATCGAAAGAAGAAGAAGAAAGTATAATGTGAAGTTATATTTTAATGTGAAATTAGTGTTTTTTCTTCAAACACTGAATACAATCGAAACTGAACGCTACGATTTACGCATGTTATTATAAGTGAAATTCACGCATCTCGAATGCGCGTAACGAGAAATTTTTTTACGTCCCAACGTAAAATGTTTACTAAACAATAAGATGAAACTGAGATAGAGAGCTCTGATTTAGAAATTACAGAGGTAATGTTATTCCAGTGGCGAGCATTGACATCGGAAGCGATATTTTTGTTGAAGTAAATGAATCCATTCATAAACTAAGGCTAGATTTGAAAAAAGTTAAAATGTTTAACTACAAATGGCGGAAAAAATAAGAACGCTCCACGACAGCGCTCGTAACATTTACATAAAATTATTATTTTTATGTAAATAATTTGAAATGCATTGAAGTTCCGTCAATTTAACAGTTAACCGTAATACTTACTAAAAATTCGTTTTATATTCTTCTTCTTTTCTGCTAGGATTATTATCACTGTGTTCAGTATAATGATCTGCCTTCCCTAGCTTCGTCAATTCTACTTTCGTTGATGCGTTTCGGAAAACCTCCATCTTCAAAAACTATATCTATACTCTATAGTATAGATATAGTTTTTGAAGATGGAAGTTCTCCGAAACGCGTCAACGAAAGTAGAATTGACGAAGCTAGGAAAAGCAGATCATTATACTGAACACAGTGAATTACTAAAAATGTTACTGGACCAATTTTACTGGAAATTATATGCACTTTCTCCTAAAGTAGTGAATATTATAGTAGATTCTACCGTTCAAACAGCATTACAGGAAATAACCATCAATTATACTATCAAAGTTAAATCAGAGGCCGCCATCTTGAAACGTAATTGAATTGGAAAAAATATTACACATGCGTCTTTCGGGCTTTACACAAGGTACCTTTGTAGCAAGTATCAAAACAATCGGTCAATGCGTTTAAACAAAACTGCGTACACTCGTCATCGTTAAATCAGAGGCCGCCATCTTGAAACGGAAGTAAATGGGGGAGAATCTTACATATGCTTCGTTCGGGCTTTATATAAGGTACCTCCGTACCGAATTTCAAAACAATCTGTCAACGCGTTTGGTCAAAACTGCGTAACAAATACAAAGCAAATTCCGAATTGTGGAGTTGAGAGATCTCGCATTGCTCGGCTTGAAATATCGCACTGGTGGTGAGATCTATGGTGTTCACTGCATTATCTGCATGGTGAGCCAACAATCTCTGAGTGGAAACCCGTCTTTCATACTTTATATAGACGGTAAACTACGTAAGGTTTTTCGCTCTTAAACAATAAAAGTTAAAAGAATTTTCTCACAGATTGAGTATTCTGACCTTCCCTACCACTGTGTGGTACTAGCAGGTGATTTCACTTTAGAGATTTTTCGGGCTTCGTGAATTTATTGACTTTTTCATAACAGAACAGAATAAATCAGGTACTAGCAAGAAATATGCACGGATATTGCAGCTAAATTTGAAGTTCCAGAAGAAAAATCGTTTGTTCTGCATGTTAAACCTTTCGGACAAAAACTATTTCTGTTTGAGAAGCAAGTGGAAAAGAAACTACTTGACAATTTTTACACTGCGAGAAGTTTGCAAATGAAACTTATCAGCCTTTGCTGCAGACTTTGCTCTAAAATTCGTTATCCGTGAAAAATTTTAGTAATGTCTCATAGACATCGATAAAGCTGTAGAAAAGATAATGTTCCAAAAACCTCTTTAAGTTTGAAAATAACAATGTGCCATCAGAACTTCAGCTGGAAGTTGAACTCATAAGCGGTTAAAATTACTCAACAAAATTTTATGGAACTTCCCTTTTACTGGTTTGTCCAGATCATAGTACTTTAAGGCATAATTATCAGTTCAAATGACTCAGAATCCTTCTTAAACAAAAATACACCTTCATACAGTCTATATTTTGTATTGTTCATTTACCATTCGAATCAGTTTTAAGCGTCGAAGATCATTAAAAACATTTACTTCAGGACTTCCAATGAAGAATGCAGAGCTTAAAAAACTCCGCCAGGAAAATGGTTTCAGTTTTTTCTTCGACATACTTTTAGGAACAAACATTTTCAAAAATGAATTATGTTAAGTCCAAATATAGATCCAGATTTGTCAGACAAGCGTTTGACTTCTGAAGATAGGAAAAAAATTTGAACCGAACCAAAATGACAAGCATTTTGAATGCCAAGCAACTACTCGTCATATTAGTGACTACAACAGACAATGTATTGTAAACTTTATAATTTTCATGCTTTTTCATTAAAATTGACGTGTTTTCTTCTACATCTTTTCTTTGAAAATTTACGTATAAACATGGCCTAGTTGCTCAAAGTAATGCAGCACCTTCCAATCTGGCACGGATAAAAAATAATTTTACACCCCTGTTGGTGGCATAAATTTAATAAAAAATTAAATTTATGTCCTACGTATTTCAGACCTACGTGTGCTACAATATACGATGTGTGTTCAGAAAGTAACGAGAATTTTTAAATCTCGCGGGCTTGGAGAGTCCGATTGTCAAACATTTTTTTTATTATGTTGTTATACATGCTCTTGAAGTATGACAAAACTTTCAGCTGTTTTCATTGTTGACTTTGTCTATGACAGCCACTAAGGTTACACGTGTTTTTATGAGCTCGGCGATTTTCGTTTATTAAAAGAAATGGATCAAAGAATTTGTATCAAATTGTGAGTAAAAAAATGGAATAAAGTGTATTCTCAAAAATAGCGGCGAATGGAAGTTGCTCAGGAGTTACTAAATGAAGTCAACGACGATGCAGAATTACTGAAACATATTATA
Organism: Callitettix versicolor; assembly: GCA_022606455.1. NCBI lineage: Eukaryota > Metazoa > Arthropoda > Insecta > Hemiptera > Cercopidae > Callitettix > Callitettix versicolor. The sequence goes on along the minus strand of CM040183.1, from coordinate 17,688,782 downwards.
ACAGGTGACGAAACATGGGTTTACTGAAATGACGTCGAAACTAAAGCTTACTCATCCCAGTGGAGGCATTCTGGCTTGCCAAGGCCGAAAAAGGCTCGACAAGTGCGGTCGAACGTGAAGGTTATGCCCACTGTGTTCTTCGATATTAATGGCATAGTGCATCATGAATTCCTGCCACCAGGTTAAACGTTCAATAACGAGTACTACCTATAAGTTCAACGCCGTTTGCGTGAAGCAATCTGAAAAAAACGCCCGGATCTGTTGAAAAACAATTCTTGGCTTTTGCACAACAATGCACCAGCTCACACTTCATTGCTTGTTCTTGGATTTTTGGCAAAAAACAGTACTGTAACTATGCCCCAGCCTCCATATTCGCCAGACGTGGCTCCGTGTGACTTTTTCTTATTTCCAAAAATAAAGATAGCCTTATAGGGCCGTCGTTTTACAGCTGTAGATGACATTAAAAGCGCATCGTTGAAAGAACTTGCTAACTCAAAGATCGAATTTGAGAAGTGTTTCGAGGATTGGAAGAAGCGCTGGCACAAATGCATAATCTCCAATTGGAACTATTTTGAAGGCGACAACATCAATGTAGAAGAATAAATAAATATTTTGTTCAAAAAATTAAAATTCTCGTTACTTTCTGAACACACCTCGTATGTTTTCCAAAATCCACCGTAAAGTAAACAAAAATGTAAATTTTGTTTATTAAGGTACTTCATGCGTCAAAAGCTAGTTGTAACTTATTCATGTATAAAATTTAACATTCATTTATACATAAACTTCTAGAAAACATTCTTTACACATTCAAGGAGTTTTACCGTTGGATTAAATAAAATTACTTGGGTTACCAGAGGGTTGAATAAGGGAATTACACGGATATCAGTTATTAGTAGAATTGGGAAATGATCTATTAGAGTAGGTCCATCATAGTAAGACCCAAACCCGTAACCTTGAAATAAACGGTACCAATCCTCCCCTCTAGGTCACTTTTTGAAGGTCCGTCAATATATATAATCGCAGCTAGATTTAGAGACTTATGAAAATGTTTTCTGTATTACGCTAAAAAAGTTAGTTATCAAAACTTGTAAAATGTCA
>CM040183.1:17625184-17682684 GCA_022606455.1 Callitettix versicolor | reverse complement strand
TGAACAACTTGATAAGAAGTATAATTAGTTGAATGGTTGTGAGGAAGCTACGATTAATTTAGGACCTATTAGCCAACGTCCATTGGAAAATAAACCAACGCAGCGGCCATCATGGAAAGACTGACTCGGATTCAGAGAACCCTCACAAATTGAATACTTTTTGAAGTGTCGTTGACATTATTGCGTAATTTATGTGTTAGAATACATTATTTTATTCCGATATAAATTATCGAACAATCATACAATAAAAACGTAAAGATTGAACCAGTAAGGACGCCAGTAAGGACGCCATCTAAGAAAAACCAAAGAGAGAAAGGTCAAAAATCTCTTGGCGAAAGGATTACTGTTTAGTTTAGGACAAAGTTTAGCTGCGCACGTGACCTTGCTTCGGTAAGTTTACAACGGAGTAAGAAACCCATGGGGGAGAGTAAACTTTTAAAAATATTGGCCCTTGTTTATCGCTACTGGAATTTCGTGCAAGTGCTATTAACGTAGGCTAGCTACTGGTAATAAAGAAAATTATTCCATTATTTATTAGCCTGCAATTGCCTTTTGAAAAGCGCTCTTGTGATTATGATTGAACTGAATAATGTTTTTTGAATGGCTAGTACAACGTTTGCCCAGTGCAAGGTCGCTCGCATAGCTGAACGACGGAAAAAAGTAATTTTTAATTATAATTAATTTAATGCGAGACTTTCGACGCGCAAAATATACTGTTATATGTCAATATAAACATGTTTCTCGCATCACGCGTTCCCAGCCGCCTCGGTGGCCTAGTTGATATCGTACTAGGCTTTCACCCCGAGGATCAGGGTTCGATTCCCGGCCAGGGCTTGGCATTTTTATACGCTATAAATCATCCCATCGTCTGCATTAGCCCAAGTGTGCACAATAGTCGGACTTAAAAAAAAAATCCACAAATTCCAAACCAGCCCTTAGGCATGATACATGTTAAAAAAAATTATAAATTAAGGTAGTCCTTTTTTGTTTTTTTAATCTGTTTTACGTTGTTTTAATTTACATGCTATTTAGAGTGCAATGTTATGTAACCTTAGGGTATTGTTAGTAAGATAGGCTAGATCAAATTAAAAAAAAAAAAAAAATTTTTCTACGAGGGCGGTTTGATAAGTCAGTGACTTTTTGAATAAAACAATTTTTTCGGCAAATAAACATTTTATTTTTCTACATAATCACCTTTTAGCTCGATACATTTAGTCCAGCGATTTTAGTCCAGCGTTTTTCTATTTTTTTATTCCCTCCAAATAATAGGTTTCCTCAAAGCTCTCAAAATACGCGTTTGTTTCGGTAATGACTTCTTCATTCGACTCAAATCTCTTACCGCCCAGCCATTTCTTTAGGTTTGGAAACAGAAAATAGTCGCAGGGGGCTAAATCTGGAGAATATGCTGGATGGGGTAGCAGTTCGTATCCCAATTCGTGGATTTTGGCCATCGTGACTAGACAAGTGTGCACACGTGCATTGTCTTGATGGAACAGCACTTTCTTCTTCGCCAAATGCGGCCGTTTTTGCTTCAAATCAACGTCGAATCTGTTCAAAAGCTTTGAATAATATTCGCCGGTGATCGTTTTACCTTTCTCGAGGTAATCGATGTGAATGACACCGCGTGCATCCCAAAAACTGTGGCCATGACCTTGTTGGCTGACAGACTCTGTTTGGCCTTCTTTGGTCCACGTTCACCCCTAGCAACCCACTGTTTCGATTGTTCCTTGGTCTCTGGCGTGTTGTGATGGATCCATGTTTCGTCCACAGTAACAAAACGGCGCAAAAATTCGTTCGGATTACGGCTGAACATCGCTAAACACTCTTTTGAAGTGGTCACACGATTGCGCTTATGGTCGAGTGTGAGCAATCGCGGCACCCATCTCGCGGAGAGTTTTTTCATGTCCAAATATTCGTGTAAAATATGATGTACCCGTTCAGTTGAGATACCTACAGCATGAGCCAACTCACGCACTTTCATTCTCCGATCATCCAATATCATTTCATGGATTTTATCGACGATTTCCGGCGTGATCACTTCTTTTGGGCGACCTGAACGTTCGGCGTCACTAGTGCTGGTACGACCACAACGGAACTCTGTAAACCACTTCTTAACCATTGAAATTGATGGTGCCGAGTCCCCGTAGTATTTATCAAGTCTTTCCTTAGTTTCAGTGATGGATTTTTTACGTAAAAAGTAATGCTTAATCAGCACACGAAATTCATTTTTTTTCCATTTTCGTAAAAATTCACGAGGTTGTCTGCTTTGAACGGCTATCAAACACCAACTGCACGACGTAGCTTGCTCAAAATTAGAAAGTTGCCCACTGATAGATTACAGTTGACGGCAGCACTGTTGCATTTGGAGTAACTGCGCGGGAAATTCAAAAAGTCACTGACTTATCAAACCGCCCTCGTACTCGCGTCAGATATTATAGCAACACCATCACCGCTACCATGAGCTATATAATGTATACTGCGTATAGTATATAAAATTGTATAGGATGCACGCTCGCATCAGATTTTATAGTGACACAGTCACCGCTACAATGAGATTTGTAATGTATATAGCCTATGTGTATATATAAATAGTAAAGGACGCATGCCACGCGCATATACCATATATATCCTTTCATATAAAAGTATGGTGTATATGTGTGTATATATATATATATATATATATATATATATATATATATATATATATATATATATATATATATATATATATATATATATACACACACACATAATACGAATCGTATACGGCTACTGGCATCTGTCTCTATCTAGTTCTATACTCTACGTAGGCCTATATAGCCTATGTGCTTTTTCTACAGTATAAATAAATGAATAGGGCCTATTGTATTTTACCATATAAATGACAGTACTTTCTGCAGATAAATAAAACAATTCGTGTGAAATTATTCCCTAAACATTCCAAAACGTTCAAAAATGCACAACGTTATTGTTCAAGTTTTCACTTCTGTCGGCACTCCCGGAGTGCAGTTTTTTTTTATTGGAAATTTATTAATTATAAAACAAGGAACCAGTTGACTGTCACAAGGAATGAATCGCGGAACAAAATGGCCTCTGAAATAAATCGTAAAAATCGTATTGCACAAAAGCTTTCGTTTATCTCCGTAATCAAATTTGTAAGTCGATTTTTCTTAACCGTTTCTTTATTCTTGTTATAGGCTACTATTTGAGATATAGGCCCTACTACCCTTTTCAATAACTTATTTATCAATAGTAACCTAATCCTAATGAATTTTTACGTAGGTGATTAATTTAAACGGGTTTTAATGTTAAAAAATATTATTAAAATATTAATAGATTGTTAATAATAAAAAACATATGTAGCATAGTTTACAACATAGGCCTCTTGAACACATCAACACAAAACCCCATTGTAATTCGCACTGTCATTGTAGTCTACAGGCAGTGGTAATGGTGAAGGTAAATTTGTAGCTTAAACTCTGCTGAGATATTAGCATATTGTTGAAATAATATGTAAATGCATAAAGTCTAGGTTATGTAATGAGAATTCCCTCTCTAAGCTCCAGATCTGCGTAACTTACACTGCCCTCTTCTCTTTGGTGGAAGGGTCTTTGGTTTATGATGTATGCTGTTTTAATGCCGTCAAACGGAGGAGGTTATGTAAGCCTAACCTACAAACTTTAGTTAATTTATAGTGACCAGATAGAGTTTAAGAATAAGTTATATATATAGGCTATGTATGTAACATATTTACAGGCTATAACATATTCGTAGTATCAATAACATTTCAATAATTTATGGACTTTCATCACTATTCTTAATGTATTCTTGGTGAAGGAAATTTAATTTTAGAAAACGAAATATTTTTATAAAACCTATTTTTCTTAGCTTGATTTTACTTAGTTTAAGAAGGAAATAGTCTAATTCAAAACATTACTGGTAAGCTTAATTGCTGCAATTGTGGTTAGGCTATATTACTTTGTAACACTACATTAAATAGCCCATGTTTATGGAAAAGTAATTAATCTACCTAATACGAGATATAGGCGTATAAATGAGACTTCCCTTACACATAAATTATCTTACTACCTAAAAGAACAAATTAGGACTACAAAAAAACCTATTTTTTCACGATAAATGAGAAGCTATATTTTGATAGTCTATTTTATAATTTTACCAATTTCGAGTTAGGGTCTTACAAATTTTATAAAAGCAAATCTCGAAGAATTTTTTTTAAGTTTTTAAATTAGGCTATCAATACAAAATTTTTAAAAAATGCTTTAAAAATCTGTTAATTTTTTGTTTACGTAAAAAATGAATATGTGTAGAAGTGAGAGACTCTAGCTTCAGTTGGTTTACCCTCAATGAACTGAAGTCTATGAAGAGCACACTGTATGCGAAGTAAACGCCATGTTGGCAATCGACCGTCTACTCCTCCTTCCACTTCCTTCTCATTGGATGTCAGCAGTAAGAGGGCGTGGCTCTACTTGACTTCCATCATTGTCTCTTCTTGTAAAAATATCAAGATCATTGAAAACAACTTCCCTAGATTGTTTCTTGAAAAATACTTTTTCATAGAGCCCTCTTACCTGATTTTTATAATACATTTCACTACCTTTACAAATTTCCCACACAAATTTATATTACAGTAAACATTTTTTAAAAAAATATTTTAATAAATTAGTTGTCGAAAGGCCTTGTATAGCTAAGTTCAGATAAGTTATTACATTGTTTTTAAAGACATTTAATTATGAAAAAATTAAAATGTTTTAGCAATTGTGGATCTACAGACAGAAGTCCAATTATGCAGGATTACTAATCTTATTGACACATTTAAATTATGCACAACCGGTAGGGCATATTAAAGAAAATGGGCATTTATCTACTTATATAGGTTATTATATTATAATTCTTATATCTACTTAGGCCTATATAATCTTTTAGGCTGCCGTATAGCCTATAGCCTTATCTAGCTATTAATGTTCTAATAATTGTTAGCCTATAGCTGGAGGCATTATTTAATTGGCAACGGCTTTCGTCAATAATTTATATATTTATTAATGAACTTTTGTATAGTTTATACAATGTGCAAAATAATTCTACTGTAAACGCTATCCAAATACCCATGTGCCTAGGCCTTATATATTTACCCACGCGTAAAGACGTTTTCATTTCAAAACACCATGTAACCTCAATACACATTTACATAGGCTATATATATATATATATATATATATATATATATATATATATATATATATTTGGTGTTTAACGTCCGACTATTGTGCACACTTGGGCTAATGCAGACGATTAAAATGACTATACGGAAATCAAACTTAGTAAAAACATTTATTTTGTACTAAGGCTCATTACCTATGTATAGAAAATTCTATTTTTCAAATTCTAAATCCTAAAAACATTTACAAAGCTTTAACGTTTTTGCTTTAGGCTACACTTTTTTGAAAAAGTCTTTTTTTGTCTCAACATTAAAATCTACATAAAAATACTTAAAAATTTTATTGAAAATAAGACAATGAAATCTTTTTATTTTTTCAGTCGAGTTCATTTTTATTAAGATAGCCAATGAAATTTGAAATTTTAAAATGTTAGATGCCATAATCATTGCTCCTGAGTAATGGATCTTGCCTCTAATGTTCCTATAAAAAATTCGCTAATAAAAGGATGCTAAAACAAATCGTGAGTTTTTCTCGCTAAAAAAACCTTTTTTGTTACCTTTCTTGTCACCAATAAAAAGGTTAGGTTTGTTTAAGTCAGGGTCTAAACCTATGCAATAACACTATGTGTCGACTGTTGTTACAGAATCAATAGGATGTATTATCAAATTTAGTTTTAACTCAAATTATAGGTTATACACGGCTGAACATGTCATTAATTAGTAATACGCGCAATTAGACAAGTATCATCCAACTGAAATACAGTATAGATATGTTTATGATTCCGACTATATGTCAGTAGTTTAAATAAGAAAATGATTTGTCTAGGCCTATTAAATTATATAAATAGTATATTTTTTTTCAAATAGCTTACCGTTAATAGCTTAGGGCAATTTTTAATAAACTTCTTTTTTCTGTTCTAAGGAATTTTTTATTTTATTATTGTAACATAGCCACCGGACCACATATTCAAATGATTAGGATTATAACCTATTCTTCCCGTCAGTGGTCTATCAACTCACCTCATAAAGACTACCGCGGTTTCGAAACTCCATAGTTTTTTTCGAAAATTTCTATAAATTTTTCGAAAAATTCTATAGAATTTTTCTAATGGGAAAGTTGTTAAATTTTTTATGTAAGCTATAGGCTATTAGGTACGACTGGCTGTTGATGGCCTATAAGTTACCCTGTAGGCCTATTTCTTTGTGTCTTGAAGACTAAATTGAACCAACTTTTTATAATTTATTGTCTTAAATTAATTATCATTTTTCAATTTAAGAAGCATTCACAATTATAGGCCTATATAGGGTTATACGTAGGCTACAAGCTATTATTGAAATATTACGTCATCACGTCCATTATCCCCGTTATCATTGCGCAGATAGCTTACAGTTACGTTGATCAAATAATTTACAGGACATAGATTTAAGTTTTTTTAAATATAGACTATTCTTTAGGCCCTATAGGTATAGGTTGTTTTATTTTAAAAAATCACCCGCAGGGGGGGTGCAGACTCAATCTATTGAGAGGATTTAGACGTCCCTCGCGGTACCCGAGTCTAACACACACTTACACTTACAACACTACACTTACGACTTTAACACTTACACTTACATTTAAGGAGACGATAATAGCCTTAATGTGCTTTTCGCCTTAAAAAAAAAAAAATAAAAATCATAGGCATACAAACACACAATCAACACACAAACACATTCACAAATGTTTAGGTAGGCCTATATATGAACAAACGTTTGTACAAGAATATCATTCCTGTGTATAAATGGAATGATATTCCGTATTAATGTGTATTTCCCATTCCGCCATCTTGTAAATGGGAAAAACGTAGGCCTATATACATCGTACATGCTTTATACAAGTTACCATCGTACCAAATTGTACCAAAAAGACTAGCTGCACCTATTGAGAGGATTTAGACGTCCCTCGCGGTACCCGAGTCTAACACACACTTACACTTACAACACTACACTTACGACTTTAACACTTACACTTACATTTAAGGAGACGATAATAGCCTTAATGTGTTTCTCGCCTTAAAAAAAAAAAATTAAAAATCATAGGCATAACACATTTTTATAAAATATTAAATTTAACATCTCATGATTATTTTATGAAAGAAACGTACAAGCTTACTAAAAATATCTATTGAAAGAAGCGGTCTATCATAATTAGGCCTATTCATTATTATGAATGCAGATAGTAGGCCTACTAGTACGCCTATTTAATAGACCTAGATCCTATAGTGTTCTACATAATATTTTGTAAATAAATATGATTAGGCCTCCTACTACTATGTCAAGCAAGGCATTTGTAAAATTATTTATGTAAAAGATAGTCTACATAATGTAGCCTAAGATACGTAGATAGACATATTGAATAGCCTATTAATTAGACTATTATAAAATGCTAAATTAAAAGTATTTTAACAATTTGTTCTGTCATTGGATTTTACTTATAAACTCTAACTAGGCCTATATACTATAACTTTTTTTTCATATAAATTACGTAGGCTAATACCCTTTCGCTATGTTGAAGCCGACACTAACTTATACAGGATGGGGGAGTCGAGGTAAAGGCTCGCATTTATCAAACAGCAATCATGTCATATTAATTAAAGGCAACATCGATGTAATACATGTAGCCTTGACGGCAAAATAAGTGTGTCAACATATTTTAACAGTTTATTTACAATTTAACAGTTGTTAAAAGAAAATTTAATGCAAGTGGATGTGGAAATGTTATATAGGTTATACAAAGAGTAAGCTAATTATATTGGCGATGTTTTTAAGAGATTTAAGCCGCCTCGGTGGTCTAGTGGATAGCGTACTAGGCTTTCACCCCGAGGACCCGGGTTCGATTCCCGGCGAGGGCTTGGCATTTTCATACGCTATAAAATCATCCCACCGTCTGCATTAGCCCAAGTGTGCACAATAATCGGACGTTAAACACCAAAAAAAAAAAAAAAAAAAAAAAAAAAAAAAAAAAATAAGAGATTTAAAACGTTATTTTTTCAGTGAAACAATTTATATTGGAGGTAATAAGACTTTTGTAAATATCTCGGCTTATTTTAAGTTACATATATTTCACTATGTAAGTAGAGGCTCTGTGTGGCGAAGTGGCTAAAGCATCTGTCAGTCTACTGCGTCACACCACTGCGCACCTAAAAGTTCTTAGTTCGAGCCGCAGTTGCTCCCGTTGCTTTTCCCTTACCGATAGCACTGATCCCTCGTCCTCATTAGTCTAACTGACAAAGTATGAACGTTAAGCAAAAAAATAATTTAAAAATGCTTATAACGAAAGACGTCACTAGGTATTTCAATTTGTTTGATTTCTTGCTCTTTTTCATCTGTACGTTAACAAATTATCGTAAAGTACAATAATAATTGGAAAAATGAAAATAAAAAAATTAGCTCTAAAGCCATATAAATAAACTGTCAATCAACATATAAAAACAAATTATAAAAGGCATAAAAAACTGAACCCAAGCATTGTTCAACAGAAAGATAAACAGAAGAAACAGCTACTGATTTTGCTGACGTGTTGGAAGCAAATTTTCAACATTTCATTAATTTTTCATCTCAGGTTTTTGAAAATATAGCCTATATATTTTTTTTTTAACGTCCGACTATTGTGCACACTTGGGCTAATGCAGACGATGGGATGATTTATAGCGTTTGAAAATGCCAAGCCCTGGCCGGGAATCGAATGGGTCCTCGGGGTGAAAGCCCAGTACGATATCAACTAGGCCACAGAGGCGGCAAAATTTTACCTATATAAGCAGCATTAAAAGTGGCCTCAGTACCAATTGAAAATATGAAAATTATATCAAATCATTTTCATATTTCAACTAAAACGTAAAATTTAAATTTATTCTGATTTTAACTCTAATTAAGGAGGGGAAATCAAAATAAAAAAAGTATGAGTTTTTAGAATTTTAAAATGACCATTATTTTTAAATTCTTGAATGGATTTTGCAGGTTAACAAATTTATCAAAGATGGGCTGTTACTAAGATCGATTTATGTATGTAAAGTTTAACTAAAATCTGACCAAAATTTGAAACGAATATATATATATATATATATATATATATATATATATATATATATATATATATATTCTATAGAACAGCTTATATGTAAAATTTTTAACCTCTCTCAAAAAGTTTTTGTTGTTGTTTTTTGTTTTTTGTTTTGTTTTGGTGTTTAACGTCCGACTATTGTGCACACTTGGGCTAATGCAGACGATGGGATGATTTATAGCGTATGAAAATGCCAAGCCCTGGCCGGGAATCGAACCCGGGTTCTCGGGGTGAAAGCCCAGTACGCTATCAACTAGGCCACCGAGGCGGCCAATTTCTCTAGGGTAATCTAGGGCGGCAAAAGTAATCTAGGGTTCAGGAGCGGTGTTTATTTCAAGCTTCATGGGTCTTACCATGATGGCTTCTCCAATAACTTATTTTCAAATGAAATTTCAGTAAAAAGGAATTTTAGCACAATAAATGGAATTCTCTGTTGGCGTGGCAGAGGAACAGCCATCAAACAGGTTGTAGGGCCTACTTCTACAAACACAACACTCGCAATTAACAACGTGTAGGCCCTAATACACAAACACATTCACAAATGTTTAGGTAGGCCTATATATGAACAAACGTTTGTACAAGAATATCATTCCCGTATATAAATGGAATGATATTCCGTATTTATGTGTATTTCCCATTCCGCCATCTTGTAAATGGGAAAAACTTAGGCCTATATACATCGTACATGCTTTATACAAGTTACCTTCGTACCAAATTGTACCAAAAAGACTAGCTGCACCTATTGAGAGGATTTAGACGTCCCTCGCGGTACCCGAGTCTAACACACACTTACACTTACGACTTTAACACTTTACACTCGTACTTACATTTAGCGAGGCGATAATAGCTCATTGTGCTTTTCGTCTTAAAAAAATCGTACCAAATTGAACAACAACTGATCAAATCGTTGGGCCAAAAACACATACACCAAATGCTGAACGGTGGAGTTGAAACGAGACCTTGATAGCTGTTAAGAAAATGTTCACATTAACGTTAGTGTTCTCATTAAGCTGCGATAATTCCAAGAATATTTTTTAAATCTTACATTAAACAAATCTGATTTCACCATCTTCTTCTTCTTCTTCTTCCAATGGCTCCTTTTGGTTCACACCATTTTGGATCTTGCCTCCCAATACAATCCAGGAAAGTCCTTTCGTCCCTGCTTCCCTCTATCCAGGCCCTCGCAGATCAGTAAGTGATCCTTGTCCACAACATACACATCTTTTGAACAAATCTTGCACTTGTCAGAGGTTATTAGTCTCATCCTATGGAGATGCTTGGCAAGACAATCGTGACCAGTTTCCGCGCATCTTATTGTCCTTAAAAAGATTAAACGGATCATAAGCTATGTCTTGTAGGTTTTACTTCATTTCACTAACAAATTTTTGTTGTGAGTCTGTTTTTAGTTTTCTTATAACTGCTTGTAATGACAGGGAGCCTGCTGGCTTTTGAATAATTTTTGTTACGGACAATGTTAATCGCGTCCGCAGCATACTTTAAGCTGTACGTGTCCCCTGGGTAGTGCTAAATGATCAACAGCGCTGGCAAACGCCTCCAAAGAAGCAAATAGATTGATTTCACCATCTTGATCAGCATTGAAATGTGCATGTAGTTACATTAAAAATTTTAAAATATTACAGATTTAAATTATTACAATGTTAAAATCAGTTTTCAATAAAGCGTAACACAGAAAAATTATGATTAAAAAAAATGTAGTAGGCCTATACCGCCATTTTAAAACGTACGACAATATTTTATTATTGTAACATAGCCACCGGACCACATATTCAAATGATTATGACCTATTCTACCCGTCAGTGGTCTATCCACTCACCTCATAAAGGCTACCGCGGTTTCGAAACTCTATCGTTTAATCTTCAGGCCATTATACAAAATGTTAAATCCCTCTGTCGAGGTCGTCACAAAGTCAAACAAAACATTAAAACATACATCACAAACACTGAGCACAATTACACGTTTAAAATATTCATCATGAAATTTGGTTTGGCCAAGCTACACACGCGACTCGTACGTCGTTACATTCCGGACTGCGAGTACGACGTACGAGTCGCGTGTGTTGCTTGGCCAAGCCGAATTTCAAGATAGCAGCCAATACAAGACATAAGCACATACGTTCAGTTTTCTAAGACTACTTTTTCATTCCCATTACTACCATGTCCTTAAAATGTTTTTGGGTATAAAGCATTTAGATAGGATAAAAATAATCCTTATAAGTGTAGTAATAATTAAATTACATTCTCAAAACGTAATAATTATACAAAATGCAATGAATTTCTAATAGAAGCATTCTTTTTTTTTACTTAAAAATTAAATAGTCCTTTGCATTTTTGCCAAAATGCAAACGATTTAGAATATTTTTAGTTGATTAAAAAATATTGATGATTGATAATAAATATAAAAATATGTTTAAATAAAATTAGGCTCTGTATCTACAAAATGTGAGAAGTTGTTACTACAACTCGCAACACAATAGAGATTAACGTTGGCATTGACCAAACAGTTCTTACTTCACTACAAGCAACAAGCAACTTTGGAATAAAGGGAAAAAGCATAAAAGCAGGTAGAAGAAAAGCAGTTAGCAGGAAAACAGTTTTAGCGTTTGCGGCTACGTTCAAATAGAACAGTCCGTTCCTTGTTTAAGAAATCATAAACCAGTCCAAATCAATATGCTTGTTTCCGTTTGATAAAGCAGTTTGTTTGTCGTTTATAGAAAGCAGTTTTTTTAACAGTTTGGTGTTTTCTGCCCCACCACTAATGTATGCCTGTAAGAATAGTATGTGCTGAGAAAAAGGGATGTTGACTTGAGAAATAATTAATATGATTTTGAAGCTGTTGGATGCAGACTACATTTTTCTGGTTTACGGATCTGTTCAACCTAATTATATCAGTATAGTTAAATAATACTGCAACATAATTAGGTGCTCACATCTTTTTTTCCTGCGAAAAACCTTTTAGGTTATCTTTGCCGAAAATATTTAATGGATTTCACTAAAATTCACTACGCTCCGACGAGTTTTAACGCTTCATTGCAAATTCGAAGATCTAATCTCAATTTTCGGCCGTTATCACGCCTCCACAAAAACGACAATGGCAGATGTACTGGATGCCGATTAGTTTATCAAATAATTGGAGTCATAAAAAAGTTACACATCGGCGAAAAGACCCGTAACTTTTTTATTAAACACGCGAATGTGGGTGTTTGTAATCAATTTTAACAATTAGTTCCTGATGTTTTGCAAATGTCTGACAAATTCATTAACTTAGATAAGGTACATAATTATATTTCTAACATTTCGTTAGCTAGATTGGTAAACTTAAACGATTCAAAGACACACGCGGACACACTCGCATCTAATTAACTCACGTAAAATCACGGGTCGGAAGCTATCGACGAAACATTTCTCAATTTTAAATCAAATTTGGTTCAGATATTTATCACAGACTTGCAGGCCTATGAAGGTCATACATCGACATAGTGTAGGGCCTATTTAATTTAAAGTAGAAGAATTTAAAAAAAAAAAAACAAGCCCTGGCCGGGAATCGAACCCGGGTTCTCAGGGTGAAAGCCCAGCACGCTATCAACTAGGCCACCGAGGCGGCCTTTTAGAATAGGGCTTAGTTTTAGATAGAAAAAAAAGAAACCTGACAAGAAGAAAAAGAAATAGGTTAGGGGCCTATTTGGCAAATATGCAGTAAAGGTTGCCCTGGATTTTTTGATATTTTTTTTACTAAAACGCTTTATTACATGCACAAAAGCAATAATCCAAAATACAAAAGCGCGGAAAGCACTAGAAGTATAATAAAAGTCGAAAATAAAAGTGACCCCGCATAACCTCAAAATTGCTACCGCGCGAAAGTAGGTAACGTGTTTTTGATCGTTAAAACTATAAAAAACCTATGTTGAGTATTTATAGGTATATAAATAGTGGCCATAATAATGGTAACCAGTATAGATATAGTTTTTGAAGATGGAGGTTCTCCGAAATGCGTCAACGAAAGTAGAATTGACGAAGCTAGGGAAGGCAGATCATTATACTCAACATAGTGACAATAATCCTAGCAGAAAAGAAGAAGGATATAAAAAGAACTATAAAAAACCTTTTTACTTTTTATAAAAAAGTACTCAATAAAATTTCCACGGTTGTTACTTAATAAAAGCACCTTTATTTAAAAAAATACTACATTTCTTTTATTTCTAATGACCTGAATTATTTGTCCTATACATAACAAAATTTGAGCAAAATTTTTAAACTGCTTTCGACAAATTAGACTCGTTGTCTTTTTTTGCTTCGATACCTTCCATTCTTCTTTTAAGCATACGTTTTATTGCGGTAGGCCTACTATAATTGAGCGAAATGTTTCAAAATAGGTTAGTGATGGTTTTGAGAAAATTCGATTTCAAAAAACCGTTTGTATAAATAATTTCTGTAAAAAGCCTCACGTAGTCCATAAAACTGTTTATCTTTGCGACTGTAGACCTGACTGGGTTAAATTATTTAGGTGTAACTAATTAACATATTGTTTAAATTAAGCATTCTTGGTTCGTCAATATAGCTTTAATGATTCGGTCAAAATTTTCAAATGCATTTTTACTTCAAGTAAAAACCTTAACAAAACATATACGTGTGATCGGTTCAGGAAATACCGACAAAACTACAATAGACTATTTTTTTACGCTATATAAACCCGAACATGTTTGTTCTGTGTTTTTTCGATTTATCCTTGAATTTCCTTAATTTAAAATTCGATTGTCTGTATTTACTCGAATTATGATTCTTTATATAGACTAAAACTCGAACAAAATCTGATGAACCGATTTTGAGAATTTATACCTATTGTTAGGTTTTTTAAACCTTTTTAATTAATTAATTGTGAGAAATTTTGTGCAATATTATAGCTCCACGCATTTATGTTATGACAACAGCTTGCGTTTTAAAATTACAGGAAAACAACTTCATACAGGAGACAGATGTAGAGACCGGTGTCTGCGATAAGGAAATGACTTGAGAAGAGCTGTAAATCTATGGATTCTCCGTTGATTTACAACTCTCGATAGCGGCCTGCACTCTGGTGGCGATCCATCACAACATCAAAGCAACAAGCGGTTATTGATTCATTTTTAAGCGTGGAAATCAAGATATTTTCCCATTCGTTGTGATTAAGTTAAGCAGGGCGTGACATTCCAATCTGTTCTTTTATGTCGCGGATTAGAATCATAGATGTCACTAAAGTCTACCGGTAGTCATCTCAAGTGGTCTTTATAACAAGCCTCAAGTACAGATATTTACTGGGTTTAGTTTGTTTCAACGAAGATTTTTTATCATAACCTTTAATTTACGTCCAGTAGGTAGATTAAATCATTAGGCCTAAGTTTAGAAGACTATCCTAACTGAAATCTTTGAAAAAAAAACAAAAGTAGGCTACATTTGCCTAAATTTGATGAACATATTTAAGATCAATATTATTTTAAAAGTTAAAGAAAATTTGGAAATAAAAAAATAGTGAAATGTTTTTCAAAATATATCGTGATATGTATGAACAAATTTTAAGTATGCCGCTATTATGTTTTATTTTCAAAAATTCCATCCGGTAAAGAGGTATTTTAATAGGGATCTTAAGAATGTAGAATCCATTTTTGGCCTCTCTAAAGCTACAGAATTATTAATAAATTTTGAGTTTTTCATTTTTAGGTTTCCTGGCCTCCAAAAAGGCAGGTTTTCTTTCATGTTTGTCAGTCCTTTTAACGTGTGTCATGTTTTAACGCTGGTTGTTATGTTGGATTTTATGTGATGCGACTGCACAAAATATGTGTAGTTGTAATGAAAGGTCAGCTGTTTCATATTAATTCTAAAAGATATGATTTCATTGAACAGCTGATAGGCTATAACAAATTTTAGTTTATGTTTTTAAAAACTAGCTACGTTGTAATAAATGATCATTTGTTTTATATTAATTCGTAACGATCAGCTGATTTCATTGAACAGCTGATAGGCTATAAGTTTTAGGTTATGTTGTTAAAAACTAGCTATGTTAGTTTGTCGTGTTTTCGAACAAAATAAACTGTAAATGAAATAAATTTTTTTCATTTATTTATGATTTCACCACATTCGTATCCGGTTGTTGAACAAATTGATCCAATTTCCTACATGTATTCACAAACAATGTTCCAGGAAGCATATTGTTACCAACCCTTTCCGGTTCGTCGTTCCATATACAGGTGAAGCGATCGGGTAGGCTGAATAGCGCACACCCTTTACTTGTCAGAGGGGATGAAAAGCGACAGATTATAGATTAGAAACTAATGGGTTCAACCATCAGTCATTAGATGTCGTTGTCTAATTGTAAAATAACACATAGCACATGGCTATATTGAATACAAATTTTAAAAAGGGTACATTTAATGTAGGCCTTAATGTTGCTTATATATGTTAGTATCAGGCAAGATAAACTGGTTTTATTTTATAGGCCTAACGTAAGTTTTGCAGTACATATTCCTTTATGCGCAGGTGACCAAATATAAGGGCATATTTTACTATGAAATGTAAATTTTACTTTCTTACAAAGTATAGCAAAATATAGGTCTAATGAGAAAATATACAAGGGTTGTCCGTAAAATAAAGTTCCCAATAATTTTTTTCACAATGAAAAACATGTTTATTTGCATTGAATAACACATTTTTGGAAAGCTTACACTTTTCCCTATTTTTCGACATAATGGCCGTTGAGATCGGTACATTTTTGCACACGGTGAACCATGTTTTGTATGTCTGAGTCGAAAAACTCTCCCGCCGCTCCGCGAAGGTATCTTAAAACTTTTTCTTTCAGCTCCTCTCCGTTACTGAAATGCGTCCCACCTACGTGTTTCTTCAAATTAAGGAAGAGATGGTAGTCACTTGGGGCTAAGTCCGGGTAGTAGGGCGGATGTGTAACAGTATCCCATCCAAATTGGTTGATGAGTCGGTTGTTACACGGGCGGTGTGCGGACGAGCGTTGACTTGATGGAAACAAACTCCCTTCATGAGCATGCCTCTCCTCTTGTTTTGAATCGCGCGGCGAAGGCTCTTTAACGTCTCACAGTAACGATCAGCATTGATTGCTGTGCTGGTATCCATGAATTCGCACGACAATAACCCTTCCTGTCCCAAAACACGCTC
Source organism: Callitettix versicolor (assembly GCA_022606455.1). Classification (NCBI taxonomy): domain Eukaryota; kingdom Metazoa; phylum Arthropoda; class Insecta; order Hemiptera; family Cercopidae; genus Callitettix; species Callitettix versicolor. Next base: position 17,666,237 of record CM040183.1, on the reverse strand, counting down.
GCCATGACTTTGCCGGCAGATAGTTTTCGTTTGAACTTCCGCGGCTTCGGCGACTCTGGATTTTTCCACTGACGTGTTTGTTCTCTCGTTTTCGGTGTCGTATAGTGAATCCAGATCTCGTCGTCAGTGACAATGGAGTCCAAGAATTCCTGGTCATCGGTTTCGTAGGCCTGAAGAAATTCGCGGGCCGCACCAATCCGTTGCCGTTTATGGTTCGCTTGGAACCCATTTTTAACAAACCTTGCTATACCCTAAATGGTCTGTCAAAGTTTTATCAATGCAGGTCTTGCTCACATCATCTGATCATCTCGGAGAGCTCCTGAACGGTCACCCGTCAATCGTTCAGCATTGTTTCTTCCACTTTCGCAATCGTTTCGTCCGGAACACTGTTCGTCATGAACGTCCGTCTTTGAATTCTCTGCACCATTTGCGCACGTGTTCTATGCTCATACTTTTTTTTCCGTAGACTTCACACAGTTGGATATGAATGTCCACCGGCGCAGTGTTTTTTGCACACAAAAAACGAATCAGAGAGCGTAATTAGCACCTGTCGGGAGACAAAAGAGGCAATTCCATTATTAACGGCTACCAAGCCAAGACTGAGCGTCGCAGACCGCTGGCGGAGTGGGGATTGGGAGTGGAGGAACCAAGCTGCAAGCCAAGGTCATCGGATCCCGCGTAACAACGTTCGCAGCGACTATAGCGCCTTGGTCGTCCGACCTTCGTATTTTGCTTACTGTGTTCAATAAAAAGTAGTTTTAACTTGCATGTTTAACTATCTCCTATCTATAGGCCCCTAAGTAAATTTACTGATTTCGATTAGATCTACTATTAGCGTTTAACTGTATTTTGACTATAAGCACGGAAGATTTTTTAATTTTTCAAAAACAATTAAGCCATTCATAAACCCTTAGAAATTAACAAAATCGTGTTTTATCAAAATTTAAAACGATTTTGAATAAATTAGTTCAAATTTAGAGCTTTATTATCTGAACAAACAGAAATATGTTTCTAAATCAAATCAGGTTCAGGAGCTACGGACTAACTTTGGAAAAAAGATCTAATTTCTCAAAATCGAATAATCAGGTTTTTCTAACATGTTATTTATTTACGATGATTCACATATAGCTCAAGTCTATGTGCAAACTGAAATAAAATAAAACAGAATCTAGTGTTAAGCAAAAAGCGAAATAAACCCTAACCGAAAACAAAATGTTTCGATATCCTCTTTGAACTGTATATTGCTTTTATTTAATATTTGGTACTGACTCGAATTATGAATCATTTCACCGAAATTTGAGTAAAGCTGGTTTTGAGAAGTAAGACCAGTGGGATTTTTGCTGTCAATGTTTTTTTTTGTGGGGGGGTTGGAGTTAATAATGTAAGAAAGTTTAAAAAATATGTTTTTTTTCAGTATTGCAGCGCTGAAAACTAAACGAAAAAAATAGTTCGATAAAAGTTAACATATTTTCGCATTATTCCATCTAATTGTTAAAATTAGTTACAAATTGGCCTTGACTCTATACATAGAGATCTCACTGCATAGTTAATTGTGTGACTGAAAATGGAAAACGCTATCAATCAGAAGGGAAATGAACCTGTACTTTTAGGTTAGCTTTTGCCTTGACTCAATAATACGTAGAGATATTACTGCGTAGGAAACTGTGTGACTGAAAATGTAGAACGCTAACTATCAGAAGGGAAACGAATCATAAACTTTTAGGTTAGTTTTTTTTGCCTTAAGTCTATAATACATAGAGATCTCACTGCATAGGAAACTGTGTGACTGAAAATGGAGAACGCTATCTATCAGCAGGGAAGTGAACCATGAACTCTTAGGTTAGTTTTTGCCTTGAGTCTATAATACATAGAGATCTCACTGCATAGGAAATTGTGTGACTGAAAATGGAGAACGCTATCTATCAGTAGGGAAACGAACCATAAATTCTTAGGTTAGTTTTTTTTGCCTTAAGTCTTATAATACATAGAGATCTCACTGCATAGGAAACTGTGTGAATAAAAATGTAGAACGCTATCTATCAGCAGTGAAACGAACCATAGATTTTTAGGTTAGTTTTTTTGCCTTGGGTCTATGATACATAGAGTTCTCACTGCATAGTAAATTGTGTGACTGAAAATGGAGAACGCTATCTATCAGAAGGGAAACGAACCATAAACTCTTAGGTTAGTTTTTTTTGCCTTGAGTCTATAATACATAGAGTTCTCACTGCATAGGAAATTGTGTGACTGAAAATGGAGAACGCTATCTATCAGAAGGGAAACGAACCATAAACTCTTAGGTTAGTTTTTGCCTTGAGTCTATAATACATAGAGATCTCACTGCATAGGAAATTGTGTGACTGAAAATGGAGAACGCTATCTATCAGAAGGGAAACGAACCATAAACTCTTAGGTTAGTTTTTTTTTGCCTTGAGTCTATAATACATAGAGATCACACTGCATAGGAAATTGTATGACTGAAAATAAAGAACGCTATCTATCAGAAGAGAAACGAACCATAAACTTTTAGGTTAGTTTTTTTTGCCTTGAGTCTATAATACATAGAAATCTCACTGCATAGGAAATTGTATGACTGAAAATGGAGAACGCTACCTGTCAGCAGGGAAGTGAACCATGAACTCTTAGGTTAGTTTTTGGAACTATTTGTTAATATATGAATCATTAATTATATTAATTAAACATCTTAATCGAGTGTAAAGCATTGCGCAACTTAAAGACGCAAAAACTGGCAGTAAAAAAACGAGTTCAGAGCACTCTGATGTTGGGTTTTGGTACTACGTTCATTTTGACATCCTTGTTTTAACATGGGTAGGAGCTAATATAACTAACGTAGCAACTATAGTCTACTTTTCAGTAGATGTTTTCTTTTCTTTAAGGTTATCATCGCCGAGGTGAGACATTAGTTATTTAATACAATTTTTCAAAACAAATATACAAGTCAGATAAAAATTTAAGACATTATAAAAACAACAACCAAAACAATAACAATACAAAATACAATAACAACTATAAATAAATAGTTTCTTAAAACTAGTTAACAATAACATAAATCTTAAAACAACATACACACAAAGTTATTGTAGACTGTATATTTGCCGTACAACAATAACAAGATAAATAAAAGAAATATTAACGTTCCTAAAACTAATTAACAAAATAAAAACAACTTAAAAATAAATTAATAAATAGCAAAGATAAACAAACTTCTAAGGGCTGTAAAGAAGCCCTACAACAAGCAACAAGTATATAAATTAAATTTTATTTAAAAAATTCAGACGAAGGAAGTCTAGGACCCTGTCAACGACCGAGGCACTATCTCCCAACATTGTCTGCAAACAGTTGCTCAGACCACACATAACACGCACATTTTGGAAACCATCACAATGGAGCAATATATGTTTTACTGTGATGGTTTCCCCATTTCAGTAGACTTCCCGCAAGATCTGTGCTTATTGTTATACGAACAGAGTACTCTCTGAATAACACTAGCCAACGTGATGACTGCTGGAACTAATAAAATAAGTATTAACTTTGAAGAAAGGGTAACAGTTCCCTAAATTGAAACCCCTGCTGCGGTCATGACGTGCGCTGATTGATTGGTTCATATAACCGGTTCCATGAATAACGCCCTTTATTTGATTCTTTTAATTTAGCGCAACCTAAACACAAGTTGTAATGAAATAGTTTCTAATAACAAATCAGAGTGTGCTTGTTATTTTGTAATTAGGAATCACCCGTCCGCTTTGCGGTACAATCCCTTAGCTGAACTCGCAAATATCCTTAAATTATATACTTACTATTAATATGAAGAAAAAATTTAAAATTCAATAGACTTGTTATTTAACGATGAAAGAACTAATAAAACCATTAAGTCATCTGTTTTCAATGCTTTTTAAATAGTATTTAAAATTAAAATTGCTTCTAAAATACTTTTGTCGATCAAATTTTATAATTCCCTTTTTTTAAAAATAGCACATAAGTTCAAATGTTTTTTTTTAGTTTACGGATAAAAAACAATCTGATTATCATCTCCGTTTTTGAGCTGACGTTTGCAGTTTCGGTGTCACTTAGTCATTATCAAATCGTCTTTTCTGTTGTTGTGTACACTATATTACACATAAAACATAAAATTAAAAATTATTAAAATGACATATAACGTCCTGCGATTCGCGTTTTGTTGCGGATACATTCGTTAGAGTGCCGCCTCGGTGGCCCAGTGGATAGCGTACTGGGCTTTCACCCCGAGGACCCGGGTTCAATTCCCGGCGAGGGCTTGGCATTTTCATACGCTATAAATCATCCCATCGTCTGCATTAGCCCAAGTGTGCACAATAGTCGGACGTTAAACAAAAAAAAAAAAAAAACATTCTTTAGAGGATCCTTGAGCTAAGTTGATCCTGACTCTCCAGTAGACTAACTGGAACAAAATAAAAAATTTAAACCACAAAATAAGGACCTCGGAGAGTTAACGACAAAAGCGAAGCTTTTGTGAACGATTTATTTGCTGAATATATAATGAGTTTGAAGATATGTTTACAAATATCTTGTTTTGTTTAAATAAGTAAACACGTGAAATTCTTTTTATATTCTTCTTCTTTTCTGCTAGGATTATTGTCACTATGTTGAGTATAATGATCTGCCTTCCCTAGCTTCGTCAATTCTACTTTTGTTGACGCGTTTCGGAGAACCTCCACCTTCAAAAACATTGAGTATAGATATAGTTTTTGAAGATGGCGGTTCTCCGAAACGCGTCAACGAAAGTAGAATTGACGAAGCTAGGGAAGGGAGATCATTATACTGAACACAGAAGTAAACACGTGAATCTAGCTTAGATATTATTTACTGTAGTTATAGTAAAATACTACTTGTTTTATATTAATTCGTAACGATCAGCTGATTTCATTGAACAGCTGATAGGCCATAATAAGTTTCAGGTTATGTTGTTAAAAACTAGCAATATTAGCAATAATTATTATAAACGTTTGCATTAATTTCGAATGTATTATAAACGGTTACAACGTGTACGTGTTCTTCAACTAAGGAAAAATACGGAATCCAAAACAACACAACATTTTCACATAGAAATTGTGTACTGTTATAAAAAAAGGAAGAAAAAGAAAGAAGCAGAAATAAAGAGACGTTATTCGTTTTGCGCGTTCGTTCCATAATTCTGTTATATTCTTCCGTTCGACAGACTTTTTTTCGCTCCTCTCGCCAAAAATAACATTAAATGATTCGCTTAAAAAAAAAAAAAAAAACTCTAAGTTTGTACTGTGCAGCACAAGGGTGCGAAATGAATCATACGTGTTTATTTGGATAGTTATAAAAAATAAATTTGAGCAAAATTTTATCAAAATCGTCATATGAGATTTCGAAAAAATCAGATATTACATTTTTTTTTACGAAAAAGAGTCATTCAAATTTTATATAGAATATAGAAATATTTTATACTTAAAAAAATAAGTTGTTAGTTACTGTGTTGAGTATAATGATCTGCCTTCCCTAGCTTCGTCAATTCTACTTTCTTTGACGCGTTTCGGATAATCTCCATCTTCAAAAACTATATCTATACTCAAAGTTTTTGAAGATGGAGGTTCTCCGAAACGCGTCAACAAAAGTAGAATTGACGAAGCTAGGGAAGGCAGATCATTATACTCAACATAGTGACAATAATCCTAACAGAAAAGAAGAAGAATATAAATAAGTTGTTAGTTATTCATTTCTAAAATATAATCGATTTAACTTACCCCGCGAAAATATCGATTTCAAAGAACCTGTAAAACGTCTGCGTATGTAACATTTTTGTAATCCAATACGTGAGGGGATGGAAGTGCCCGGGGGTAACCTGTCTTATGCCAGGGGTAGATAAGGTTCAATATTACGGCCCAGTGGGCTCCACTCATCCTTGCAATACTCGCGTCATACTCTGACGTTTGGACACCCCTGAGGATACGTGTCACAATCGTATCCCCCGATGCTATTTACAAATTGATATCTGTTCGACACACACTATCATTGCAAATGGCTGTGGGCCTGTACTGGATCCGTCATACTTGTCTGTATAGTGTATCCTGCGTTGACCTTCGTATACATTTGTCGGAAACAAACATTACTAAATTATTAATTAGGCTACAAATGAGATGTAGTTGTTCAAATTACTTGTCGACTGTACTCCTTGTATAAAGAGCATTACTTGCAAAAAGACGATCCTTTAAAGGAATAGAATACAGAATGCGGGCACAATTCAGGAGTAGTTTATTAAGATCAAAGTAAAGCTGTCACGCTGACGTGATAGAAGCGAATTTTCAAACGCGATATTCTTTATATTAACCTTTTAGAATTTCACCATCAGTATCAGCATTAAAATCTGCATATGTTTTACATTTTAAAATTTCAAAGTATATTGAAATAAAAAAGTCAACCTTGACCTTCAAACAAAAATTTTCTCAATTCCAATGGATTTTGAATATTTCCAGTTGTAATTTATGCAGTTTTTAACGCTGATTACAAAGGTTAAATCATAATTTAAAAAATTTAAAGCAAACAAGTGATGCGTTTTAAAATAATTTAAATGATCGAAATTCGTAGTGAATCGTACGTGTTTATTTGGATACACATGAAATAAATTTCAGCAAAATTTTCATCAAAATCGTTAAACGAGATTTCGAGAAATCAGATTTTATATTTTTCTGTTTTACGAAAAAGAGGCATACAAATTTTGTTTGGTAAATGTTTTTGAAATAGGTCATGGCACTTGTTAAAACATTTAATCGAATTCGTCCAGTATTCTCCAGCAATGTACACGGGCGCGCGCGCGCGCACGCACACACACACACACACACACACACACACACACACACACACACACACACACACACACACACACACACACACACACACACACACATGAGTTTGCGGACAAAGACATACATACATACAAACGGACAAATATTCGTGTAAAATCTTTTTTGAGTTTGGGGCACCATTGAAATCTCGTTTTCGATTTTTCACAATCATGAAACACTTTATTCTTTGTACAGTGAGAAATTAAAAGAAATAATAAGAAATAAAATATTAGTTGCCCTTTTGTCATTTCAGGATACGAAAATACGAGTGCTTCAGGAGGAATTGTGTACAGGACATGCGTCCTCCTTCATATAATTACGAATGCTTTCGACATATCCTTTGTAATGTCGTTTCCGATAAAAACAATTACACTCAGTGTCTTGTTAACAATCTTTATAAATAAAATAAAATATTAGTTGCCCTTTTGTCATTTCAGGATACGAAAATACGAGTGCTTCAGGAGGAATTGTGTACAGGACATGCGTCCTCCTTCATATAATTACGAATGCTTTCGACATATCCTTTGTAATGTCGTTTCCGATAAAAACAATTACACTCAGTGTCTTGTTAACAATCTTTATAAATAAAATAAAATATTGGTTGCCCTTTTGTCATTTCAGGATCGTAAAATATGAGTCCTGAGTTCCAGGAGGAATGTTGTATTGGAAATGTGTCCTTCTTCTAATTACAAATGCTGTGTCCATATCTTTTGTAATATATTTCCTGATGAAAAATATTATTTGTCCTTTTGTCATTTCAGGATCCGAAAAAATGAGTACCGAGTTTCAGGAGGAATGGTGTACAGGAAATGTGTCCTCTTTCATATAATTAAGAATGCTGTTGACATATCCTTTGTAATATTGTTCCTGATAAAACAATATTATTTGTCCTTTGTCATTTCAGGATCTTAAAATACGAGTACAGAGTTTCAGGAGGAATAGTGTACAAGAAATGTGTCCTCCTTCATATAATTACGAATGCTGTTGACATATCCTTTGTAAGATCGTACCTGATAAAAAGCAATTGCACTGAAAGTCTCGTTAACAATCTCCATAAATAAAATAAAATAGATGTTCTTTTGTCATTTCAGGGTCCGAAAATATGAATACTTCAGGAACCTGATAAAAAGCAATTACACTGAAAGTCTCGTTAACAATCTCCATAAATAAAATAAAATAGATGTTCTTTTGTCATTTCAGGGTCCGAAAATATGAATACTTCAGGAGGAATGGTGTACAGGAAAAGTGTCCTCTTGTATAATTACGAATGTTATTAACATATCCATTGTAACACCTTTCCCGATAAAAACAATTACACTGAAAGTCTCGTTAACAATCTCCATAAATAAAATAAAATAGATGTTCTTTTGTCATTTCAGGGTCCGAAAATATGAATACTTCAGGAGGAATGGTGTACAGGAAAAGTGTCATCTTGTACAATTACGAATGTTATTAACATATCCATTGTAACACCTTTCCCGATAAAAACAATTACACTGAAAGTCTCGTTAACAATCTCCATAAATAAAATAAAATAGATGTTCTTTTGTCATTTCAGGGTCCGAAAATATGAATACTTCAGGAGGAATGGTGTACAGGAAAAGTGTCCTCTTGTATAATTACGAATGTTATTAACATATCCATTGTAACACCTTTCCCGATAAAAAGCAATTACACTGAAACAATCTCCATAAATAAAATAAAATAGATGTTCTTTTGTCATTTCAGAGTCCGAAAATATGAATACTTCAGGAGGAATGGTGTACAGGATAAAAAGCAATTACACTGAAAGTCTCGTTAACAATCTCCATAAATAAAATAATAGATGTTCTTTTGTCATTTCAGGGTCCGAAAATATGAATACTTCAGGAGGAATGGTGTATAGGACATGCGTCCTCCTTCATATAATTACGAATGTTGTTGACATATCCTTTGTAAGATCGTACCTGATAAAAAGCAATCACACTGAAAGTCTCGTTAACAATCTCCATAAATAAAATAAATAGATGTTCTTTTGTCATTTCTGGGTCCGAAAATATGAATACTTCAGGAGGAATTGTGTACAGGACATGCGTCCTCCTTCATATAATTACGAATGCTGTTAACATATCCTTTGTAAGATCGTCCCTGATAAAAAGCAATTACACTGAAAGTCTCGTTAACAATCTCAATAAATAAAATAATAGATGTTCTTTTGTCATTTCAGAGTCCGAAAATATGAATACTTCAGGAGGAATGGTGTATAGGACATGCGTCCTCCTTCATATAATTACGAATGCTGTTAACATATCCTTTGTAAGATCGTCCCTGATAAAAAGCAATTACACTGAAAGTCTCGTTAACAATATTAACATATCCTTTGTAACATCTTTCCCGATAAAAACAATTACATTGAAAGTCTCGTTAACAATCTCAATAAATAAAATAAATAGAAGTTCTTTTGTCATTTCTGGGTCCGAAAATATGAATACTTCAGGAGGAATTGTGTATAGGACATGCGTCCTCCTTCATATAATTACGAACGTTATTAACATATCCTTTGTAACATCTTTCCCGATAAAAACAATTACACTGAAAGTCTCGTTAACAATCTCCATAAATAAAATAAAATAGATGTTCTCTTGTCATTTCAGGGTCCGAAAATATGAATACTTCAGGAGGAATGGTGTACAGGAAAAGTGTCCTCTTGTATAATTACGAATGTTATTAACATATCCATTGTAACACCTTTCCCGATAAAAACAATTACACTGAAAGTCTCGTTAACAATCTCCATAAATAAAATAAAATAAATGTTCTTTTGTCATTTCAGGGTCCGGAAATATGAATACTTCAGGAGGAATGGTGTACAGGAAAAGTGTCCTCTTGTATAATTACGAATGTTATTAACATATCCATTGTAACATCTTTCCCAATAAAAACAATTACACTGAAAGTCTCGTTAACAATCTCCATAAATAAAATAAAATAGATGTTCTTTTGTCATTTCAGGGTCCGAAAATATGAATACTTCAGGAGGAATGGTGTACAGGAAAAGTGTCATCTTGTACAATTACGAATGTTATTAACATATCCATTGTAACATCTTTCCCAATAAAAACAATTACACTGAAAGTCTCGTTAACAATCTCCATAAATAAAATAATAGATGTTCTTTTGTCATTTCAGGGTCCGGAAATATGAATACTTCAGGAGGAATGGTGTACAGGAAAAGTGTCCTCTTGTACAATTACGGATGTTATTAACATATCCATTGTAACACCTTTCCCGATAAAAACAATTACACTGAAAGTCTCGTTAACAATCTCGCAGAATGTCTACGTCCACATTACACAACGTCTAAGAACTCGGAAAACAGGACAAACAGGCGCACGTTTATTTACAAAGTAAAGTAAAGCATTCCATTAGGAACCTTGGCGCAGGATTAAGGCCATCAGTTCGGTCCACTACGTTATTCCGACGAGAGCTGTATATTTTAATTCCCTGCGGTCCCTCTTCCCTTTCTCCTCGACTTGAGACGTAATTCCAGGGATTACCCCGCCCTTCCCATCCCTCTCTCCTGCAGATTTCTCTTCGATTCTAATTAAAATGTCCCGATCGCAGTGTTACATATAATGGCGCACGGTTGAATGGGATTTATTTTACCTGCTTTGGTTTTGTAGGTTCGGAGAAGAGGGAATGGTAATTTTCATTCATTTGGCTTTATAAAAGTGAAGTGAAAGTATTTTCTTTAACTAGGCTTGTTTTTGGCCAACACAAAAGCGTCCAGCACACGTTTTAAGTACTGAAATAAATTCAGTTGTAACTAGTAATTTTGTCAAATTCAGTTGTAACTAGTAATTTTGTCTATCAGTTAGCACCATTTAAAATAACCGTTGAATTGTATTTGAAATATTTAGCATACAAACCACCACGGGCTTCAGTCAGTTGGTTTTACTAAGCGATGCATATAAAAGTATGCATGACAGGTACGTGAGCGCTCTTTATTGGTGGCATCTTGCGACAGAGTGTTCAACTACAGTTGAATAGATAACATTACTGTCTATTTTCTCAAACGTCTACCCCGTTTGTAGGTTGCATGCATTCGTAGCGGCAAATAGCCGGACTACGTGAACTTTAGCCTCTGTTATCGAGCACGCACTATTTTTAAATTAATAGGATTTAACGAAACAAATATGTATAATAAAATAGCCCACTAATTTCAATACTTTATAAACCTGGAAGTACGCCATATAGTTATTTTCTGATGTTTTCCAAAACTGTTTCCCTGTTTTCATTCTTTCGAAATGATTTGAAATTTTAAGTGCTTAATTTACTCGTCTTGAAAAACAGTTTAGATCTCATATTCATACTTAACAATGTACAAAGAGTAGGCTGTAAAAAATACATAAAGGCATATTTTTCTTTTTTTTGTTGATATTTTTGTTTAATTTTAAATTACGTAACAATCCAAAATTACAACTTTGTATCAGTCATAATTTTTCATTTCATAATTTTTGCTTCTCCCCACGAAAATATGTAGCAAATTATTCACATTTACCCGTATAAATAAAGTAGTATAATTTTTCAAATTCGTGTTGTCCAATTTCAATGCACGTTTTGTAAATTTAGTTCCTTCGGAGTTTACTTTCATCTCCCTTAAATACCGGAAACGTTCTAACCTTGAATTTAGAGAAATATGTCTTAACAAAAGGTCCTTGCGAAATTTTGCACTATGAAGGTTATAACACTATGAAGTAAACACAGCCTTTTGAATAAGAGTAGCCATCTGGGTGAGGGGGGTAGGCGAGAGGAAGGGAAAACATGTTTAAAAAATAAATCGAAAAGCGATCTGTTTGAAATAATAATCGCAAATTTATGTGTCACTGTAGCACATACATTTCAATACTGAAAATTGTTTTTAGTAGAAATTTTTTTGCTACAAGCATTGTCCGTGAGTAAAGTACGTTTGGTAAATACAATCGTACTCTTTGAAGTGTTTGTTCGTGCGCTTGTTTATAGTGATAACAAACGCAATTTTAATAGGTATCCTAGTCAATTGTAAAGGCATCGTGCGCTTGTTTATAGTGATAACAAACGCAATTTTAATAGGTATCCTAGTCAATTGTAAAGGCATCGTGCGCTTGTTTATAGTGATAACAAACGCAATTTTAATAGGTATCCTAGTCAATTGTAAAGGCATCGTGCGCTTGTTTATAGTGATAACAAACGCAATTTTAATAGGTATCCTAGTCAATTGTAAAGGCATCGTGCGCTTGTTTATAGTGATAATAAACGCAATTTTAATAGGTATCCTAGTCAATTGTAACAAACGCAATTTTAAAAGGCATCGTGCGCTTGTTTATAGTGATAATAAACGCAATTTTAATAGGTATCCTAGTCAATTGTAAAGGCATCGTGCGCTTGTTTATAGTGATAACAAACGCAATTTTAATAGGTATCCTAGTCAATTGTAAAGGCATCGTGCGCTTGTTTATAGTGATAACAAACGCAATTTTAATAGGTATCCTAGTCAATTGTAAAGGCATCGTGCGCTTGTTTATAGTGATAATAAACGCAATTTTAATAGGTATCCTAGTCAATTGTAAAGGCATCGTGCGCTTGTTTATAGTGATAATAAACGCAATTTTAATAGGTATCCTAGTCAATTGTAAAGGCATCGTGCGCTTGTTTATAGTGATAACAAATGCAATTTTAATAGGTATCCTAGTCAATTGTAAAGGAATGTTTGATAACCTCTAACTGTATTTTGACATTTTTATTGTACTTCGTATTTATGTCTGTATTAACAATAGATAAATGTACAATGGAAGGAGAAATCACAAATAAATTTGTGTAAAAACAGTGTCCAAAACATGTGTTTGGTATTCGAAATGCTTATCCCGGCTTGTGACGGGCAGGGATAGGGGACTGTCAGTAGGGCTACATAACCTATTAGTTTAATGACTTTTAAGTAAATGTAGAAATTGTTTAAGCACGTTATACAAAAAAGTGGCATCTGTAATGGGCTTGTATATTATTGATTAATAAATTATCTTCATAAAATATACAAAATTTTGTCCGATTTGTGAAGCCGCGCATGCGCATCCATGATGCCGTTTTGCCTATGACTTTTAAATGTCTTTTATGTTAAAATTTTCCACAAACAATTCGTTTTAGCGCAAATTCGTTTTGAAATGTCAGAAGCCGGCTAAAAAATCTTTCTAAAGATACCTTATTTATGCCAGTATGTGCTGTATGTGCGAATAGTATGTGCTAAGAAAAAGAAATGATGACTCGAGAAAAAATATATATCTTTATGTAATTGTTGTTTCAGTATCATACCAGAAGAAGAACAAGCTCATTGTTGTTAAAACGTAAACAAAATGAATTCACCGCTTTCGTTGCAGGAACAGTGTGCACACAGCTGTGCGTGTAGTTGCATACATCAGACATTGTAGGCGCTGAATAATTCAAAGCCATTTGACGCTTTACAAAGAAGCGTGTGAACACGTTCTGGAGATTAGGTAAACGTTTTTACGATGCCGTTAGCTGCACGTTGAATCAATCTAAACAGGTTGTACGTAGAATTAACTTTCTTACGTTGGCAACACTTTGTTATTATCATATACAGTTACTTTAAGTAAGCCTATTATTACAAGAAACGAACATTGTTTATCTAAATATAAAACAAATTCCTGTAGAAACCACATTGAATCAATCTAAGCAGGTTGTACGTAGAATTAACTTTCTTACGTTGGTAACACTTTTTGTTATTATCATATACAGTTACTTTAAGTAAGCCTATTATTACAAGAAACGAACATTGTTTATCTAAATATAAAACAAATTCCTGTAGAAACCACATTGAATCAATCTAAGCAGGTTGTACGTAGAATTAACTTTCTTACGTTGGTAACACTTTGTTATTATCATATACAGTTACTTTAAGTAAGCCTATTATTACAAGAAACGAACATTGTTTATCTAAATATAAAACAAATTCCTGTAGAAACCACATTGAATCAATCTAAGCAGGTAGTACGTAGAATTAACTTTCTTACGTTAGTAACACTTTGTTATTATCATATACAGTTACTTTAAGTAAGCCTATTATTACAAGAAACGAACATTGTTTATCTAAATATAAAACAAATTCCTGTAGAAACCACATTGAATCAATCTAAACAGGTTGTACGTAGAATTAACTTTCTTACGTTGGCAACACTTTGTTATTATCATATACAGTTACTTTAAGTAAGCCTATTATTACAAGAAACGAACATTGTTTATATAAATATAAAACAAATTCCTGTAGAAACCACATTGAATCAATCTAAGCAGGTTGTACGTAGAATTAACTTTCTTACGTTGGCAACACTGTTATTATCATATACAGTTACTTTAAGTAAGCCTATTATTACAAGAAACGAACATTGTTTATCTAAATATAAAACAAATTCCTGTAGAAACCACATTGAATCAATTTAAGCAGGTTGTACGTAGAATTAACTTTCTTACGTTGGCAACACTTTATTATTATCATATATAAGCCTATTCTAAGAAACGAACATTGTTTATCTAAATAAAAAACAAATGCCTGTAGAATCGTCTCAGTGAATGAAGACGTCTCTGTTTTATTTATTTTATTTTTGTTATTTTAAGGCGAAAAGCACATTGAGGCTATTATCGCCTCCATAAATGTAAGTGTGAGTGTAAAGTGTTAAAATCGTAAGTGTGGTGTTGCAAGTATAAGTGTGTGTTAGACTCGGGTGCCGCGAGGGACGTCTTAATCCTCTCAATAGGTGCAGCTATTGAGACGTCTCTGTTTTAGAAAACTAAAATAAAAATTCACATTTTTTGAGTTTCCGTGGACGCCCTGTTTTATGTATTTGTAGATTAGTATCATCCAGTGAAATGTAACCTTGAGTATTTTACTTTTAAGCGTTAAGGATGGTTTAAAACCAAGGTCGAATGGACAACAATTATTAATAATGGATCAGCTGACTTCTATGTCGTCTGCGTTGCTGTGACGCTCATTCTACCGCAATGTTTTTTGGGCCTACTGTACGGCTTGAAGCGTACGTTTCAATTGCTCCTTCAGAAACACAAATATAAAAAATGAATTCAGGATAATATTTTCCTTGCTTTTAGGCCTACTCTTCACCCACTCAATCCTTTCTTTCTTTATCTTCTTCCTTCCTGTTTTAACATTAACAGTATATAAGTACATTATAATTTTTAACTTCACTATATCTGAAGATGTCTCACGGCGAAACATGTGTGGATTAACTGTAGGACGAACAAAAACAACATTTTAGCGCCTGTAAGTTATGTAACCTGGAGAACTATGTGTAGGCCTATACAATTTTCGAAACTTCGGCTTTAGTTTGTGTCTATTAAGTATCGAGAAAGAAAATATAGGCGGTGGTTTGGCTATAAAATGAAATGAACTCAACTTTATATACCGGTTTTTAAACTATAAAATTATAAAACCATAACAAATGTATGAGAGTAAAACAACAAAATTGATAAAAGCCACATTAACAGACACCACTTCCAGGATTAAATTCATGGGAGAACTCTCAGAACCGTTTGAAATTAGAACAGGAGTAAGGCAGGGAGATGGTTTGTCGCCTTTATTGTTCAACTGTGCATTGGAGAAGATTGTCAGAGAATGGAGGAAGGCAATTAACACCAGAGGTCTAAGTCTCGGAACAAAGAACCAAAGAATAACAATAGACTGCTTGGCGTTTGCTGATGATATGGCGCTAATCACAGACACGATAGAACATGCACAAGAACAAATAATGGAACTCCAGAGACAAGCGGCTAAAGTTGGACTACGGATTGCGTTTGAGAAGATCCAATACATGACAAACATCAAGAGCGCCCCTAGCCATCTCAAGGTAAACACGAATACAATAGCCAAAACCTACAGTTTTAAATACCTGGGAGAGTGGATAACACAAAACAATAGCGATAAAATAGCACTAGAAAACAGATTACTCAAACTGGAAAAAGCGTACTTTTTCACGAAAAACATATACAACAAAAAATCCCTATCCTGGAACACTACCAAACGGTAGTTAGGCCAGCAGTCCTCTCGCGGTGGAAACACTTAAACTGCATACAGCTCAGGACGTAGAGAAAATAGGAAAGATGGAGAGAAGGATTTTACGGAAAGTATTGGGTCCAAAGAGTAACACAGGGTTAGAATATAAACAGAGGTCAAATGGAGAGCTTTATTCCAAAATAGAAAAAATAACAGACGTATTCAGGAAAAGAAGACTTCAATTCTACGGCCACATATACAGAATGGAGAACACCCGACTAACTAAACAGATCTTCACAATATTAAACAAGCACAGGAACAAGATAACCTGGTTCACAGAGATAGACAAGGACCTGGCAAACAACGCAATAGACTCAGAAATTATAAGAGACAGAGCAATATTCAGAAGTACAATACGGCAACTTGAGTTGCGGGAGAATAAAAGACCCACGTGCAAGAGAGGAAGAGAGTGGACGCAAGAGGACAGAGAAAACCACTCAAGAAAAATGAAGGAAGCATGGGCTAAGAAGTTATTAAGCGTGCCCTATAAATGGGCTATTCGATAAAAAAAATAACAAATGCATGGTTAAAGATTAAATTGATTTTTTGACGTGACTACATCTTATCGCGGAGTACGGGTGTATGTTTTGCACGGAAAAATACAGTTTGCCGTCACGGAACACTCTAACATATCCATACGCGTACTCTAGTGACGTGGTTTGTTTAGTGATTAATAAAGTATATTTTTGAAGTGAAAACTTGTATGATCGCGGTTGACAAAATTTGGGTACAAAGATTAGATTTCGCGTCACGCTTGAATTCGTAATGCATACCTCACTGCCTATATTGTTCTTGTATATCTAGACTGGAAGTGAATCTAAACAGCTGATTTTGCACAATAACTTCAATATCATTTCAATTGAGGTTATGTTTATTGATCTCGTTAATTTAAAAAATGTGTATTTTCTAAACTTTTGTAGCAAAATTATTTAATGTAAATGACCTATACCAATTCTTGAATGTCAGAATCACAAATATTATATTTATTATTATTATACTTCGATAGTAAAACTTTTATGTGTAACTGCCAACAGTAATGTTATAAACTGATTAATTATTAAAGTCCCTTATTTAGCCTAAGATACTCAAATTCACCCGCAGGAGGGTGCAGACTAGCTGCACCTATTGAGAGGATTTAGACGTCCCTCGCGGTATCCGAGTCTAACACACACCTACAATTACAACACTACACTTACGACTTTAACACTTTACACTCACACTTACATTTAGGGAGGCGATAATAGCATCAATGTGCTTTTCGCCTTAAAATAATAATATTAAAAAAAACTCAAATTCATAGTCTGTGACAGTTTCAGTTAATTTTAACTTTTGTACCTACACACACACACACACACACACACACACACACACACACACACACACACACACACACACACACACACACACACACACACACACACACACACACACACACACACACACACACACACACACACACACACACACACACACACACACACACACAATTTAATACGAAAATAATTTTCTAGAGTTGCTCTTTCCTATATGCATCTACATTTTTATAAAAATAATTAAATATAATAGTGTATAAGTATACTTTCAAGCATGCCAAAAGTTGTCACTTCTGTCGGCCAGTCCCACGTGCCTAAGTTTTTTTAAAGTTCGCAGTTTTCCAAAAGTTACGCTTGAGAATTTGATGCAGGTAAAAAACTTTCACAAAAACGACTTAAATAAACTTTCTTTCTGTAATTAGAAACTTTTCTCGTGTTTAAATATTCTTAGAATATTTAATCAAATTTATCTCTTGCGCATTGCGCTGGAGAGTGTAAATTGTTTTACGAAATCTCGTTCGAGGGTCAAATATTTACACTGTAACTGGAATTTCATTATTTTAAAATACAATTTCCAGTACCATTATCTCTAAAGCCGTATACATCTCAGCGTTGAAATAATTGACTTTCCCTTGAAATTCTTTTCAATGATTTTAATTGAATCGGAACAAACAAAAAAAACCGGTTACCCAGCAGACCGTGGGAGTCGCACCCGCGGAAGCCTTCTCCGGACCTATCCCGTGCAGAATTTTAATCAAGAATAAATATTGAAAAATAAAAAGCTTTATAAACGTCTGTCACTGCGGTGGTTGTTTTTCTTTCTAAACAAGGGTGCGATACCCCTATGTAAATACCAGAAAGGGTTGATGTATATTGACTGGCACGGGGCAAATCTTTTATAATTGAAAAAGAATCCTACTCTAGTGTTTTTTCTACGCAAAAAAATAAAATTTCTATCCGTGAGGTTGGCGGCGCCCTCGTGAGAATTGGGACCCCCTTGCGCGCCGCGTGGATTAGCCTGGAGACGAGAGGCTCTCTCTTCAAACACGAGCTGTGCGTATCAACAATGAACAGGCACACTGAAGCCGTCCGTAACTATTGCATGTAATTTCATACTTACTGATACATATTTTATAACAAAAACTCTTTCATAACTGACTTTTTATACAATGGTATTTGTGCAGTTTAGGCACTCATTAAAGTTATGAGTTTTACAATTTTTCTTTTTTTAAATTATGTACTTTATAATTAAGAGATATTCACCGTCGGAAGATTAAATTTATTACAATAAGTTGCGATTTTAAGCCATTCTAATAGCGTGTTGATAACCTAACAGTCAATTACAAGGTCAGTATATTTTACGCATTAGTAGTTACACAAAAACTTGTTAGGTTTTTACGCATAACAGCGTTTGGTTTTTTTTACCCAACAACTGTGTCAATTAGGTTATAAAGTATTTTTTTATATAAAGTATATTGTTTTTATTAATTAATAACACAGTAGACGCACTATATATAGAAGTACAACCGTGTCAGGTTTTCCCTAAACAACCGTGTTAGTAAGGTTTTCCTCCCAACAACCGCGTCAGGTTCCTCCCAACATGCGTGTCAGTTAGGTTTTTTTCCCAACAACCGCGTCAGTTAGGTTTACTTCCCAACAATAACACGTTGATAAAAAATTATTAACAAAAATCGTATTTGCTTGAAATCCTCTCTGAAGATTACCACAAAAGCAATTTTTAAATATTTAAACAAAACATAGTTACATAATACGAGTAGAAATATTTTGACAAAAAAATTTTTAATTAATTGTAATAAGTGTCCCAAATTTGATGTTGAAATCATAACAGTTCACGAATAAATCGAAAAAAGTCAACTAAATCGATAATATACTTTAATAGCAATCGGAGTTCGTTTTGGTTTCTTTATCGAAACGATAGAGACAAAATACTTAGCCTATTTGTTTTTACTACTTAAACGCTTTGTTTGTGCCATGTATTAATAATGATTCAATGACAACAAATTATTTCTTGCACAATCTAAGTGGACTCCATTACGTTCACAATAATTTCGCTGGTCCTAGCTCACTAGCTACTTGTTAAGGAAGGCCGGGCAGCCACCAATGCAAAGCGGAGCTGCGATAAGCTGACCCGAGATAAACGACATTCGGAAGCGGAGTTCGGTCATTCAAAGAACGCGTTTGTACCTTTTAAATCTAAATATTTAGGCCTGCTTTAACGGATTCTAAGAAACTGCTGTATTTAAAAAACCGTAACCTAGGAAACGGTAAGCTAAGTCACCGTGATGGGGGAAGCAAAGTCAGCTTCAAAACCGAACAGAACAGAGTAGAAGCTACACGAAGCGAAGTCCAGCGACACAACTTCACTCGTTATACTTACAGTGGCCGCCCCTTACATTAAAAAACATAGGTTATATTTTTAATATATAATCCAGCACTGCTTTGCTTTTGGTACCCAATACTTTATATCTGCTTGTTGTTTTATAATTTGATTTGGTAGATCTTCATTATCGCCTACTACTCCCACTGGCTTTACCCCTTGTCCTTTATTTATCTGAGAACTGTTATTGTTATAACACTACCAATGGTGTCAAAGGCTCCTAAAAACCCCATTCCGAGGGTCCGGTCCTTAGGCAAGGCCACCCGGAGCTGGATAAAGTCCAACAATGCCTGGACGAACTAAGAGGAGGGGTGCCCTAAGCCAAGGTGTGCGCTCCGTGCTGAAGGCTGAATGACACTGGGGCATATTCAGTGTCTTTAACGGGGCTACTGGGCACAATGAGGATCCTAGTAGTGTTTACTCCTTATTTCTTTAAACGGGTCACTGAAGGAATAGACTGTTAGAAACCCGGTACTCGTGGGAATTATATGGTCGAGTCGAAGGAAAACAAGAACTAAGGAATCAAAGGGAGTGTGGACCCGAGACCAAAGCATTCCATTAGAGTGCAGGTCTGAAGTCGAATGCATTAGTCTTGACAAATTAAGCATGGATGATCTGTCAGCCATGAAGTACGTCATGATAAATCTAAAAGACGGTACATTGGCAGGACGGTAGTGGACAGGGAACTGTATTGAAGGTACGGCTTTCCCGTGGTTAACGAAAGAAAAGGATTGAAGAAGCCCTCGTCAAAGCGAGAAATTTTTATCCTAGAAAGAAAGGCGTCTGGCTTGGTAGGATAAGCACCGCACTAAGGTTGGGAATCCAAATGAAGCTGGACCCTCTGGCGTCCAGGAAGATTTGGTTCTAAATCGATGTGGTGGGTCTTATCAGAACAGGCGGCCTACTTCTGGCGTCCCATCGGAAACTGGTGGTAAAAGGTTGCGAGCGCAGATTACACCGGAGGATGTTGGTGCTGCGGCTAAGAAGGTGAACCTGCATGTGGAGTATCTTATAATCTAGCACACAGAACTGTCTGCAAATGGGTTTTTAAGGAACACCAAAGCTTTCAAGAGAGGATTTCAGGTTGATTGAGAGGTTTCAAGGCCTTGTATAGTCAAAGAAGATACATGTGAGTCGAACTAGGTCCCTCACAGGCGAGGTTCTTAGCCTAAACAACGCGGATCTGTGGAGATACACGGGTTTTATGATGGGCCACTGGACATCCCGCAGTCATAAACACAAAATGGGTTTTCATATGACAAATCTTTTGTGTAGGAAATGTGGTACAGCTGAGGAAACGGCTCAGCACATACTTTCTGACTGTCCAGTCTTGGACAGGAAACGATTTGAATCCATAGGCACTCTCTGGAGGGAGACAGACGATAGAACAGTGTAACATATCTCAAAATAATTCTTTTTATATTCTTCTTCTTTTCTGCTAGGAAAAACATATTGTTACCATGTTCAGTATAATGATCTGCCTTGCTTAGCTTCGTCAATTTTTCTTTCGTTGACGCGTTTCGGAGAACCTCCATCTTCAAAAACTGTATCTATACTGGTCACCAATATTATGGCTCGTCCTATTTATAATTATAAGGAGCTAGAAAATTATAAATAGGACGAGCCATAATATCGGTGACCAGTAGGCTATAGATATAGTTTTTGAAGATGGAGGTTCTCCGAAACGCGTCAACGAAAGTAGAATTGACGAAGCTAGGGAAGGCAGATCATTATACTGAACAAAGTATTCAAAAATATCTCACTAGTCTCTAAAAAGCTGAGGTTGGGTTGGGAAAGTTGAACCTGTGGACGAGGGTGCACGATAAGCTACATAACTGAGCGGCAAAATCATGATCAATGGAAGTCTTGACCTCTAATTATAGAAAGATGTGAAATATTCGAGATCAGTAAAAATCAACAAAAGACAAGAAGACGATTTACTGATTTACTGATCAAGACGTGCGATGTCTTTAATTAACCACCATTAAACCATTTCCGTTCCCTCGAATGACGTGGCACTACTTCCATTAAGTTTATTAAACTGACGCGGCGGAGCCATAAATTTAATTTAATTTCTTTAAAACAAAACTAATCCACCCCCGTTAAAAATATATAGGGTGCAAGTGATCATGTTAGGACATGTAAATTCACCCCTGCCTTACTTCTATTGTTATGAGGGGTGAGTTACTAAATAACGATCATATGTTCCGCTAGAGGGAATATTGTCACCTACATGGTCCATTGAGGACCCTCTATCGCTGGATAATCCTGTTATTAAGTAATTGTTGGGATACGTTTCGTTGAAAACTGTATTTATTGAAATTGTTCTAAGTAATTTATTCTCTTTAAAATGGTCTACTAAAGAATATCAAACTTCTCGCTGAGCCTGCAAACTTGATCTTTTTCGGGTGTTATTGTAATTTTTAATTCTAGTAGGCAAATAGTATTTAAACCTAGTTTTTAAAATCTGTTATCATAACAGCAAATAATACAAACCTGAGGGCCCGTGCGAAATTTCGCATTATGAAAGTTTTAAATAAACACAGCCTTTTGAATAATTATTTCATTTTCTTTAATAGATACAAATATGTTAGTTGATTTAGTTACCATTGAAAAGCAACATACAATTGTCCGCGAGTAAAGAAGGCATTTGGTAAATACAATTCTGCTCTTTGAAGTGTTTGTCCCTGCGACTTGTTTATAGTGATAGCAAACGCAATTTTAATAGGTAACTGTCTTCTAGTGAATTAAAATGGCATGCTTGATAACCTCTAACTGTATTTTCACATTTTTATTGTGCTTAGTATTTTATGATATACGTATTAACAATAGATACACCTAATGTATATACGATGGACCTATACGTATATACGACTTACATATACACGATGGAAGGAGAAATCACAAATATATTTGTGTAAAAACAGTGTCCAAAACAAGTGTTTGGTATTCGAAATGTTTATCCAGGCTTGTACGACGGGCTTGGATAGGGGAATGTCAGTAGGGCCAACATAACGTATAAGTTTAATGACTTTTAAGTAAATATTTAAATTGTTTTAAGCACGTTATGCAAAAAGCATTTTTCAGTGGAGTGTCTATTCGTGATTAATAACTTAGCTTCGTAAAATATACACAATATTGTGTGATTTATGATGCCGCGCATGCGCATCAATGATGCCGCTTTGGCTATGACAGTTAAAAATGTCTTTTATGTTAAAATTTTCCACAAACAGTAAGTTGTAGCACAAAATAGTTTTGCAGTGTCAGAAGCCGGTTGAAAATTTTTTCGTTTATACCTGTACGAATAGTATGTGCTGAGAAAAAGGGAATATATGATTAGAATAGTTAGGCTAACGAAAATCGCTATTTTATATCACGACGTCACATTAGAAATCAAAACTTTTCTTTTATTTTAATTAGCTTTTCAATCGCCAACTTTGAACTTTTAATTAACCTAAGTGTAGGAGTTCTGTTAAATCATTAAGGGCATTCGTTTATATATATATATATATATATATATATATATATATATATATATATATATATATATATATATAGGGAGAGAGGGGTAATGACACGCACTTTAACATTTTCGTTTAGAAATCGTTCTAAAATTCAATTTTGAGATTTATTTTCATTTTAACGTATAAAACATACATTTTTCTTTACATTGGAACTAGAAAATTACTATATCCAGTATTAATTTTCACCAAATTATTCAATTAAAAAAAAATTGCGCTGCGTGTCATTACCCTTAGGTTTCGGGTAATGGCACGCATGAACATGCCGTAATTAAACAACGACACCAATGATGTATAAATTGTTTTTAATTATACCTATTTTTAAACAAATTACATTTTTAGTTATTCTTTACAGTTTTTTTATCATTATCATTAATACAATGTCACACTTATAATCTACTGCACAGTCTAAACCACTACATTCTGAGTGGACTCACCCACCACATAAAACACATCTGAACCACAGTTCATTTTTTTCCAAATTCTTGGCACAGGATGCATGCATTGTCCGATTTATTTTTTACCGATAAGATTTTAGCTAAATCATCCACTGTGGTTAGTTCGTCATCGGTTTCACATGTTTCCATAAATTTATCGACTGATTCACTGCTTGTTTCATTGAAAAAGAGACTTTTTCTAGCAACCTTTTTCTTCCAATGAGTGCTATATATTTTTTTTTTCATTCGAGCTTTTCCCCTTCTTCTCTAGTTTAGACCTAAGCCTTTTCTGTTTTCTCTTATCTCTTTCTTCAAGAGCTTCTTTTCGGGGTGTTGCACTCAAGATCTGATATTGGTTTTTCCTTTTTTTTGACTTTCAGAGCCGTTATTTTGTTAATAGGAATTGGGGATATTGCAGTGATGGGAACGTTTTCTATTTCTTGCTGTTTTACATGGCTTGCTTGTAATGATTCTGCTTGTGTTTCTTCTGGAGTCACTAATTAAATTCCATTAGTTATAGCTTTGGATTCTACTAAGAGAAGTAAGTAGCTTCCGGCTGGCGAAGACTCAACTGTGGATTCCTCTTCAAAAATCCATCAGCCCAATCTCTACCTGCCATTTTTGTATTAGAAGTATTCTGCATTAAAAGTATTCTTAAGTTTGTTTTTTTTTTGAGCATATTCATATGCAATTCGTCGAAGTTGAATTGGAGTAATGCCGTAAAACAAATTCGATAGCAGAATAAGATGATGAGCTATTTCTTTCTCTTGTTCTTCAGAAAATACAGCTTTTCGCCCCATTCTAGGACCACCGGTTATAAGACCACATTTCATTCTTGTGTGAAGCGTTGTTTCGTGAATACCAAAATGTCCTGCTGTTTCTCTTATTTTAGCTCCGTCTTTGATTGCTTTAATGGCCATCTGAAGTTGCTCATCAGTCCATGCTGCTTTAGAGGTTACTCTGGTTTGTTTCATCAAATTGTACGGAAACATAATGTACTGTGCCAGTTAGCTGCTGCCGTAAAGAACAGTTTTAACTATGTTAAACAATGTTTTTATTATAATTTATATCTCAATAGTAGTCTGACTTCTCATTACAGGTTTTAATTTACTGTAGTGCCAACAATGTGTTTCATAACACACATAAAAGTGAAATTTAAAATTTATTAAATAAAATGGTGTAAGCTATGTCTGTAACAATAGAAGTTGAATTTAATTTTAAAAGAGGGCATTAACATTTTTTTAAATAAAATTATTTATTTTATTAAATTAATTATTATTTTTAATAAAAAGATATATAGCATTACGCACAAAATCCATGGAGAAGTTAGGTTTTTTCAAAAAAACAAACTCAAAATGAAGGTACTCGACATTATGATTTAGTAAGAGTTGGAAATGAAACAAAGTACCTCAGTAGAAATATGTAAAATCGGAAAGATAGTACTTTCGGGTATTAGCACGCACGGTGAGGAAATGACACGCAGTTAGGGGTAATGCCACGCGGACGCGTGCCATTACCCCGCATGTCGCCATTATGGAAAAAATCATCATACTCGTCACACAAGCATCAAACAAACATTGTTTAATATAGATACTATTTAAAAACTATTATATTTTCGAGATATGTATAAAGAAAAGGCTAAATCTAAACTGATTCAATAAATATCTTGAAGCAAACTTTCCAGATCAATTCAACCAAAATTGAAGGTTTTCGAAAAAATTCTTTATAACAACACACTTGTTCCTATTGGCAGTTTCTCATACACTGGCCACTAATAGACCTAAGGGCCTACAGATTGCAGCACTTTACACACTTCTAACCCTTATAGGCATCGCTGAAGACAGGTGCGTGTCATTACCCACCGCGTGGTATTACCCCGCTCTCCCCTATAAGCAATTTTGGTTTTTTGTAACTAAAAATGAGCCCGTAAATTTGTTATAATTAAGATTGGATAAGTTCGATAACCAGAAAAATCCTTTTCAAATTAATAGCCGTTAAAAATCATGCAAAATTAAAACTTATTTTACACGTATTTCACAAACGTAAAATAGAAACAGGATTTTGTTTGGTAACGTTCTTCTCTAAGCTATCACAAAAATTAGTTCGTGTGCCAAGTTTAGAAAATTAGGCCACAAATTTATTTTACTTAAAATTAGATACGTTTTCTAAGATAATCCGTTTCAAATCATTTTTTTTTGTGTTTAACGTCCGGCTATTGTGCACACTTGGGCTAATGCAGACGATGGGATGATTTTTAGCGTATGAAAATGCCAAGCCCTCGCCGGGAATCGAACCCGGGTCCTCGGGGTGAAAGCCCAGTACGCTATCCACTAGGCCACCGAGGCGGCTCTAAAGCCATTAAAAGTCATACAAAATTAAAACTTATTTTACACATATTTCACAATTGTAAAATAGAAACGGAATTTATTCGGTAACGATCTTCTCTAAGTGGTCAAGTTGTTTCTTATTTCTTTTTCTTTTTTAAAAAATGTTTTGGCCTCATGGGACCACTTCAGTCTAAATTTCAGTTCTTCCTAACATTGGGCTGTAATTTTTCTCTCCAATAATTCCTCATTCGATCAGATCGTTCCTTCCTGACGGCATCTGTGATCACTACCTTCTTGTGTCTCTTCGGTTTATCCACTTTAAATTTATTAGTCTTAAGAATGCTTGTTATTTTACATTTGTCTGTTGCATCATCCATTTTCAGTTCTATTTCACTGAAGTCTCAAAGTGACCAAGTTGTTACTCGTTATTGTTGTTAGTTTTCGTAAATTTGCTTTCACATATCAGCGAAACAGATGCGTGCGGAAAGCAAATTATTTTAATTAAAAATTGTTAGGTAAAAAAGCAGCACTATATGTTCTCGTTTGCTAGTTTGTCGTAAAGCAAATCTAGCGTCTAAACAGTAATTTGGAATGTTTGTGTAGTTGCAACATAAAAACATTAAAACATAAAAAGAATAACAGCTACAATAACGTCTATGAGAAGTTTAAATAAAGATAATTTAAAATAAAAGTACATTTTTTATACAATAACTGTCGGTAATTAGAAATAATACGAAAACGGATTTGTAGAATAAGCTGGAAAAAGTTCTGAAGTGAAAATGTGTTTAGCGAAGTTGGGCACTTTTTGGATGGGTAAAAAGCATTGACTCGCGTCAGATATTATAGCGACACCGTCACCGCTACCATGAGCTATATATATAGTGTATAGTATATAAAATAGTATAGGATGCACGCGTATATACTATATATCGTTGGGCACTTTTTGGGTGGACAAAAACCATTGAACTCGCGTCAGATATTATAGCGACACCGTCACCGCTACCATGAGCTATATATATAGTGTATAGTATATAAAATAGTATAGGATGCACGCGTATATACTATATATCGTTGGGCACTTTTTGGGTGGACAAAAACCATTGAACTCGCGTCAGATATTATAGCGACACCGTCACCGCTACCATGAGATATATAATGTATACTGTGTATAGTATATAAAATAGTGTAGGATGCACGCGTATATACTATATATCGTTGGGCACTTTTTGAATGGTCAAAAACCATTGAACTCGCGTCAGATATTATAGCGACACCGTCACAGCTACCATGAGCTATATAATGTATACTGTGTATAGTATATAAAATAGTATAGCATGCACGCGTATATACTATATATCGTTGGGCACTTTTTGGATGGGCAAAAACCATTGAACTCGCGTCAGATATTATAACAACACCGTCACCTCTACCATGATATATATATATATATATATATATATATATATATACTGTGTATAGTGTATATATATATATACTATACTGTGTATAGTATATAAAATAGTATAGGATGCACGCGTATATAGTATATATCGTTGGGCACTTTTTGGATGGGCAAAAACCATGATACTCGCGTCGGATATTATAGCGACACCGTCACCGCTACCATGATATATATATATATATATATATATATACTGTGTATAGTATATAAAATAGTATAGCATGCACGCGTATACACTATATATCGTTGGGCACTTTTTGGATGGGCAAAAATCATTGAACTCGCGTCAGATTTTATAGCGACACAGCCATCGCTCCAATGAAATTTATAATGTATATATGTGTATATATAAATAGTATAGGACGCACGCTACGCGCATATACAATAGCCTATGTATATATATATATCCTTTCATATAAAAGTATGGTGTATATATGTATATATATATATATATATATATATATATATATATATATATACATAATACGAATCGTATACTGGCAACTGTCTCTTTCTAATTCTATACTCTACGAATATATGTGCTTTTTCTACACTATATACGTAGTTCACAAAGTATAAAGGGCACATGTTGTTATATAGACTGTTAATATTCTTCTTTTTGTTTACAAAATCTTCAAATAAACAATAAATAAAAATAAATTATTTTAGTCAGATTACAATATTTATACCTAATATAAGGCTTAGTTCATTTTATTTAGGTAGTTCAGGAAATTATTCCCTAAAAATTCCAAAACATTCAAAAATGCACAACGTTATTGTTCATGTTTTCACTTCTGCCGGCACTCCCGGAGTGCAGCCCGCAGTTTTTTTCTAGTGATGGCAACAATTTAAAACAATTTTTCAGAAGCAAATTCGTAAAATAAGACAACTTTTTCAAATTGTAATCGTACTTGAATAGTAATTGAAGTCTAAATTTGTAAAACTAGCTACACTTTATGAAAAACTAAAAAAAAGTGAAATATACTTACGATTGGACAATGAGCTATACGAACATTCATCATAGCAAATCCCGACCATTGACTTTAAAATAAGCACCGATTCTGACTTATACAAATTTTATAAACTATTGTGTGTGTGTGTGTGTGTGTGTGTGTGTGTGTGTGTGTGTGTGTGTGTGTGTGTGTGTAAAAGCACGAAAATCGGTGTTTTGGTTATTGGTTAAACAAATCCGATACGCAGAAAAATCCATTAAACCGTTTCAAAATGGCGGCCGTTTTAAATTTAAAAACAAACTTTATTTTACACTTTTTTGAAAAACTAGTCTGATATTGACACTATCGTAACCAGCTTTAAAGTTTACATAGTTTGGCATTTCGAGTGTTTAACGTCATTTCATTATTTTAAATGCTAATTATTTAGGTTTTGGCACTAATTATGATCGAGGTGCAACATAACCTCAAATATTGCAAAAACGGATTTTCAAGAAACTTTAAGATAAAAACGTTATGCTATAGACTTACTGTTAATTTTGTAGAAATTCGTTTCTATCATGCCGTTGAGTTAGAAAAGTGGTGATATTAAACCTATTTTTTGGTTTAAAAAGCATAACCTCAAATATTGCGAAAATAGATTTTCAAAAAACTTCAAGATAATTTTTTTTTTTTAACGTCCGACTATTGTGCACACTTGGGCTAATGCAGACGATGGAATGATTTACAGCGTATGAAAATGCCAAGCCCTAGCCGGGAATCGAACCCGGGTCCTTGGTGTGAAAGCCCAATACGCTATCACCTAGCCACCGAGGCGGCCTTTATGATAAAAATGTTATATGATAGACTTATTGTTAATTTTGTAGAAATTCGTTTCTATCATGCCGTTGAGTTAGAAAAGTGGTGATATTAAACATATTTTTTGGTTTAAAAAACATAACCTCAAATATTGCAAAAATAGATTTTCAAGAAATTTTGAGATGAAAAATGTTATAGTTATAATGTGATGGGCCTATTGTTAATTTTGTAGAAATTCGGTTTGTATCATGTAATTGAGTTAGAAATTTTTTTTAAAGCGAAAAGCACATTGAGGTTATTATCAACCTTAAATGTAAGTGTGAGTGTAAAGTGTTAAAGTCGTAAGTGTTGTGTTGAAAGTGTAAGTGTAAGTGACTCGGGTACCGCGAGGGACGTGGCAATATTAGGCATACTTTCTTTTTTAAAAAGCATAAGCCTAACCTCAAATATTGCGAAAACAGATTTTCAAGAAACTTTAAAATGAAAATATTATTGTTACTTAATGTGATGGGTTAATTTTAAATATATTATTGTTACGTAATGCGATGGGTTAATTTTAAATATATTATTGTTACGTAATGCGATGGGTTAATTTTAAATATATTATTGTTACGTAATGTGATGGGTTAATTTTAAATATATTATTGTTACGTAATGCGATGGGTTAATTTTAAATATATTATTGTTACGTAATGCGATGGGTTAATTTTAAATATATTATTGTTACGTAATGTGATGGGTTAATTTTAAATATATTATTGTTACGTAATGTGATGGGTTAATTTTAAATATATTATTGTTACGTAATGCGATGGGTTAATTTTAAATATATTATTGTTACGTAATGCGATGGGTTAATTTTAAATATATTATTGTTACGTAATGCGATGGGTTAATTTTAAATATATTATTGTTACGTAATGCGATGGGTTATTTTAAATATATTATTGTTACGTAATGCGATGGGTTAATTTTAAATATATTATTGTTACGTAATGCGATGGGTTAATTTTAAATATATTATTGTTACGTAATGCGATGGGTTAATTTTAAATATATTATTGTTACGTAATGCGATAGGTTAATTTTAAATATATTATTGTTACGTAATGTAATGGGTTAATTTTAAATATATTATTGTTACGTAATGTGATGGGTTAATTTTAAATAAATTCGTTTCTATCATACCATCGAGTTAGTAAAGTATATTAGGTATATTATTATATTAGTATATATCGAAGTATGTTAGGCCTATTTTTTGGTTTAAAAAGCTCAAACGCGAAACAAAACTTCCCAGTTTTTGTCAAGCTTAAAGCCACTTTACCGACAGATTGACGCATGCGCAAAACTACACACCTTTGGTACTTAACAAACTTACAAAAATTATACATACAAGCCTATAGCTTAATTTCACATTACACTTTGTATTGCAAATAAAGCGTTAGTATTCCCTTATAAGGTACATTAACACGACGGGATCACACTAATTCCTGTCGCCCTCCAACACTCGCCTCTTCCTGTTGTCGCGCCACGTGACAGTGGAAGTGTTTCATCAATCTGGCCGTTCCCTGCCTTGAGGGTTTGACTAGCGTCATTTTATCTAACTGTACATATGGCGATCATTGAAGAATTGATAATATTTCTATAAATGTTTTTATGCTGCATAATTTATGATTTATTTTATTGATTAAAATAAATTTAGGCCGACAAAAGTGACTACTTCTTTTGGCATGGCTGACTATACTTTTTCACTACTTTGATTTAATCATTTTTATAAAAATTTAGGCAGAATAAATTTCAGGCGTGTATAGTTACACAACTTAAAATTAAACTGAAACTGTCACAGACAATATAAGGGACTTAAAATTAATCAGCTTATAACCTTAATTTTGACAGTTATACAAGAGAGTTATACTGTCTAAGTATAATATTTGTCATTCTGGCATTTTCGTAACGCATGAATCCGTCGTAATGCATACCTCAAAGCATATATTGTTCTTGTATATAACTAGACTGGAAGTGACTACTCCTAAACAGCTGATTTCGCACAAAAGCTTCATTATCGTTTCAATTGAGGTTATGTTTATTGTTCTTGTTAATTTTAAAAATGTGTATTTCTAAATTTTTATAGTTAAATTATTTAATTTGTACGACACAAATATTATATTTATTATTATACTTAGACAGTATAATTGTCAAAAGTAGGGTTATAAACTGATTAATTATTAAAGTCCATTATATAGCCTAAGATACTCAAAATCATAGTCTGTGACAGTTTCAGTTAATTTTTAAGTTGTGAACTTACACACACGCGAAATTTAGGCTAATACGAAAATAATTTTCAAAAGTTTTCCTTTCTTGCATGCATCTAAATTTTAATAGATATAATTAAATCATAATAGTGAAAAAGTATACAGTCAGCCATGCCAAAAGTAGTCACTTTTGTCGGCCAGTCCCGCACTGCCTAAGTTTTTTTTTCAAAATCACTGTAATAGCTACGTGAATGTACTTTACTTGTGAAAAATTAATAACATATTTCTTATTTTATGAAAGTAGTGCATACCATATAGCCTATTGACAAAAAGTAACCAAACCGCTATTTTTGTTAAGAAGTAGTTGTTTTTCGATCTTATGTTAACTTTAAAGCGCCATTTGTTAAAAAACCGAGTGCGTGCTCGTGAAGCTCGATGAAGGAGGCAGTGTGTTCCGTACTAATAAAAAATTATAAAATTTAAATTTTTTCGAGAGA
This sequence comes from Callitettix versicolor, assembly GCA_022606455.1. Classification (NCBI taxonomy): domain Eukaryota; kingdom Metazoa; phylum Arthropoda; class Insecta; order Hemiptera; family Cercopidae; genus Callitettix; species Callitettix versicolor. The sequence goes on along the minus strand of CM040183.1, from coordinate 17,634,322 downwards.
ATTATATTTGTACATTTTATGTTGAGGTTTTATTTGAGGTTATGTTTATTGTTCTTGTTAATTTTAAAAATGTGTATTTCTAAATTTTTATATTATTTAATGTGTACGACACAAATATTATATTTATTATTATACTTAGACAGTATAATTGTCAAAAGTAGGGTTATAAACTGATTAATTATTAAAGTCCATAATATAGCCTAAGATACTCAGATTCATAGTCTGTGACAGTTTCAGTTAATTTTTAAGTTGTGAACTTACACACACGCGAAATTTAGGCTAATACATCGGGCGTGCACGTGAAGCCCGATGAAGGAGGCAGTGTGTTCCGTACTAATAAAAAATTATAAAAATTAAATTTTTTCGAGAGAATTAATATTTGTACATTTTAAGCGGAATATTACACCGCGCAAAGAGAATTAGGAGAGAGTATAACAAGGATAAAAATTACAATAACCACAAGCGAACCAACCGGCAGCGCTTTACAATTTTCATAAATACGTTTCATGTAAAATATTTTTCATTTCGAATAAATTGAGAAGTGTTTGTAACGTATGCACGCGGACGAGTTGTAAATTTTTAAACGATCAGCAAAAGGGAATTTTTAAAAACACTCGCCGAGCTCGTAACAAAACAGAAAGAATAATTCAAAAATCGAATCCACTTGTTTAGCGGCGAGCTTAACGTTTCAGCCGCTGCGCTAATCCTGCACAAAGACTTTTCAAAATGAATTACGCTAATCAGCGCTCTAACTGGCCGTGACGGGCTGCTACTAACGGAACTGAAAACATCGGGTAGAAAATTCTACAATCGAAATACATTTTTAACATTATAATTATTTATTTTTTTAAATTAACTTATCAAAATCTAATATCCACTGTATCAAACGAAAAACGTCTATAATTTATACGCACTTAATAAGAAGTTTAACGTGAAAAGAAATTGTTACTGGGAAATAAACCGGGTGTGCAATAACTTAGGGATTTATTAACTTAGAGGTTCGCATTTCCTTCGAAGGAACCGTGTTATAAGTTAGAGGTTCCTACTGTGTATTAACATAGAGACTACAGTGCCATCAAGTGTGTTGCACCGTGTGTATATGTTGCCGACGCCCCTGCTTGCAGGCGCTTCAGTATCTTTTTTCTAACAAGTATACCAGCCTAATCATCACTATTTTGTTTTAGAGTTTACAGTTGAATATATTGTCAATACTATGGTCAACAACATATCTAAATGTTTATTTTTGACAATTATCTGTATAGAAAAATAGAAATATTGGTGTTTTATCGAAAAAAACAACGTCAGTTTATACGAATTCATTAATTCAGAATTAATTCTTTAATTTAGGGCTGTTTTCTTAATTTAATTCGGATATGGTTTGAATAAAGCAGCCTTTAAACAATATTTTTATATTATTATCACTACTACATATGTAAATTAGTATACATTTACAGCATTGCACCTAAGCCTTTAAGAACAAAACCTATCCAAATGAACTTTATATTTTAATAATATATCTTTCTTTAACTAAGCGAATTCTACTTGTTAGATAAGAGATACTGAAGCGCCTGCAAGCAGCGGCGTCGGCAACATATACACACGGTGCAACACACTTGACGGAACTGTAGTCTCTAAGTGAATACACAGTACGGAACCTCTATCTTATTACACAGGTCGATCTCTAACTTATAACACGATACTCTAAGTTAATCGAATCTCTAAGTAAAAACTCTAATGAAAAACGAATCTCTAAGTTAATATATCTCTAAGCTATTACAACTTCCCAAATAAACAACCAATAGGGTCTGTACTTACTAAATACTTTTGAAAATTCTTATCATGCAAAGAATGACTTATACCCGGTTGCAAAAACGTCTTTTTAACCTCTCATTAAGTAAAGTTACATGAAATGTTTTTTTTCTGATACAAGAATATTCTTAACAATTCTTTATGTAAAGGTTGTTTAAAGTTTTGTTAAATTTAATAACCGTTTAATGGCTGACAAGATGGCCGTCTGACAAACAGCTGATCGTTTTCAGGTTACTTGTACAAGTTTTTAAAGGTTATGTATTTTGTTTACAATCTCCCTTTTATATTGTTTTTAGTAGCAGGCCTATTGTTGCTTTTTCCATTCTCAGATAAAATAATCAAAAGTTATAAAAAATGAAGTGACTGCTTTGCACAAAAACTAATGGTTATTTAAAACTAAACTTTAACAAAACTGATACTACAACAATAAAAACACTTTTATCGATTGTAAAACATAACCTCTAAAAATATATTTAAGAATTTTTTTAAAGGAACTACATAGGTTAATTACAAGCGTATAACAGTACTTTAAATTTTAACAGACGTCCTAGTAACACAACATTTAAACTTAGATTAAAGCTTTAAAGCTGTGTTCTTTAGTATATTAGAGGTGGGCGTTTCTGCTATTTTTACAAAACGTCAACAGTGTGTTGAGGAAAAAAGCTGCTTTTTAAAACAGTTGGAAGAAAACAGGTTTAGAAAACTGAAACTCGAAGTTGTATTAGCAGCTAAAACATAAAGCATTTAGAAAGGATAAAAATAAACTTACAAGTGTAATAATAATTAAATGACATTCTCAAAACGTAATAATTATGTATGCCATTTTATATTTACAAAATGCAATGAATTTCTAATAGAAGCATTCTTTTTTTTACTTAAAAATTAAATAATCCTTTGCATATTTAGAATATTTTTAGTTGATTAAAAAATATTGATGAATGATAATGAATATAAAAAATATGTTTAAATAAAATTAGGCTCTGTATCTACAAAATGTGAGAGGTTGTTACTACAACTCGCAACAAAATAGAGATAAACGTTGACATTGACCGAACAGTTCTTACTTCACTACAAGCAACAAGCAACTTTGGAATAAAGGGAAAAAAGTATAAAAGCAGGTAGAAGTAAAGCAGTTAGCAGGAAAGCAATTAGCAGGAAAACAGCAGAACAGTTTTACCGCTTGCGGGCAACGTTCTAATAGAACAGTCCGTTCCCTGTTTAACAAATCATAAACCAGTCCAAATCAAACTGCTTGTTTCCGTTTGAAAAAACAGTTTGTTTGTCGTTTATAGAAAAGCAGTTTTTTTAACAGTTTGGTGTTTTCTGCCCCACCACTATAATATACCTAGAGTTGGGTAATTGGAATTCAATATTGGTAAGTTCAAATACTTAGACTCCTTAACAACACCTAAGAATGAACAATAAAAACAAGGCTTAACATACAGCTTGTCAAGCGACTTACGCTAGAAAATATACATTTTTATTCAAAAATAAAAGAGGACAGCAGAGGACAATAACATTATTATTGTATTAATAATACGTATATAATAAAAACAAAACAAAAATATCTAAACCAAAATAAACATCATGTATCATGTTTTCTCTTCCTTTCTATTTTAATTATGATTTGTTCGAAAACATGACAAATAGCTAGTTTTTAACAACATAACCTAAAACTCTTTTTATATTCTTCTTCTTTTCAGCCATATCTATACTCAAGAGTATAGATATAGTTTTTGAAGATGGAGGTTCTCCGAAACGCGTCAACGAAAGTAGAATTGACGAAGCTAGGGAAGGCAGATCATTAGGCTATACTGAACATAGTAACCTAATTGTATTATAGCCTGGAGCTGTTCAATGAAATCAGCTGATCGTTACGAATTATTATGAAACAACTGATCTTTTACTACAATTACCAATGTGTACATTCGCATCACGTGACGCGCAAAACCCATCACAACGAGCCCTAAAACATGATACGTATTAATAATGAACAGTTTGTAAGCGAAGAAATTTTTTCGGTGTTTAACGTCCGACTATTGTGCACTCTTGGGCTAATGCAGACGATGGGGTGATTTATAGCGTATGAAAAAGCCAAGCCCTGGCCGGGAATCGAACCCGGGTCCTAGGGATGAAAGACCAGTACGCTATCAACCAGGCTTGTAAGCGAAGACAATTACAGGTCCTTCAAGAAGCTAAATGAGTTGATAAAAATGAAGACCGGAAAAAGAGAGACAAGATTGATTTTGAAAACCTAATTGCACCATTACAATTAGCATTAAAGCCTGTATTTATTTATTACCGTATCGTTGTGTTTGAACTTAAGTTTCTCTTTCTGCCGAGTTTATTTCAGTGTAAGTTTACTGTCTTATTGAACACATTGAGCCAACACTACTCAAAATTCAAACAAGTCATTCAAGAGATACCATCTTTAGTAACTTTAATTTTGTTTACCACTTTAGCTGCAGTTTTTCTTTAAACGTTTGTTTGTTATGTTCCGCAATTCCTAGTTGATAACTTCTGACCTGAACTTTCTTACAAAAGACGTGTCTGTACTGGAGTTGTGGTTGAAAACAGTGAAGTTTACTTCGGATATGGTGAATTTTTATTTTTATTTTGTATTTCCTCGTCAAACATTGAGATAACGTATAACCCAGGTTTTATTTTGTTACCATTCCGCGGTACAATTTCGTTATACAGCAAAATTTGTTCAACAGTTCCAAAATGGCGGCCGTATTAAATACTTAAAAACTCGTAACTTTTTTTTCTCTAGCGTTTCTGAAATTTCGATTTTACCACGACAATCGGCGTTTAAAACTGCGCAAAATAACGTTTTGGATTTCCAATGTTTTGACGTCGGTCAGGGTTCATTTCGTGTTTTCAATGTAATTTGAAAGTTTGAAATAAAATAATATATGCAAGATTATACTGGTGGTTATTTTGGTGAAATCAAAATTTCAAAAAAGGGTGAGATCAAGAAAAATACTTTTGGAAATTCGCTTCTATAACGTCAGCACTATAGATTGCCGCTATTATTGAAATTCGTTTCACCGAGATATGATAATAATAATATATCGTTTCGGTTAGGCCTATGGTAATTGATTTAAAACGAAAATTTTAGCATAATCTATAAACCGGCTTTTCATATGTTTTCCAGTTGCTCATATTTTTTTCAAAATTTATTTTCCCGTTTATCTTTTTCTGCAAACAAAACCGATGTTTTCACATCAGACAGTAGGTTGTTGAAGTTTCACTTTTATGTGCTGTGCCTTTTAAACCAATGGTTAAAATATAAACCCGTAAAATAAGCTGACTGAAATAAAATAAATTTCACACCGGGACTGTAGTTAATTTGTACGTAGAATCCAGGTGCTTATCCGTGACCAAGAAATGTTCACGGATCCTACTGTCGGATTTGTGTGACGTTGTTATACGTAAAAAGTGAAATTAAAACTTTATTTGGATGGATTAAAACTTTATTTTCTCCGCATTTATAAATATTTCTGGCTGTTCGTATAGGTATATTTTTGTCCGTTTGTATCTAACGAGAATAAATCTAACCTTCGGAAAGCAAATAAATCCCGCAAAAGCATTACATACTGTCATACACTCATTTATTTCTATAAAACTGCAGTTCAGAAACTTTTATTTATTTATTTTATTTATTTATTTCAGAAACTGCAATAAAAGAACTGAAAATCAGCCAAATTTCTCAATATCGTTTCATCAGATTTTGTTCAAATGTTAATAATAAATTAATTTGATAAAACTCAGTGTTTCAAAATAGAAAGGAAAGAAATTAAAGCTCGTAAATAAATAAAAGAAACAATTAAGGCGAAAAGCACATTAAGGCTATTATCGCCTCCCTAAATGTAAGTGTGAGTAAAGTCGTAAGTATAATGTTGCAAGTGTAAGTGTTTGTTAGATTCGGGTACCGCGAGGGACGTCTAAATCCTCTCAATAGGTGCAGCTGGTCTGCACCCCCTGCGGGGATAAGAGAAACAAAATAACCCAAATACTTTTTATATTCTTCTTCTTTTCTGCTAAGATTATTGTCACTATGTTCAGTATAATGATCTGCCTTCCCTAGCCTCGTCAATTCTACTTTCGTTGACGCGTTTCAGAGAACCTCCATCTTCAAAAACTATATTTATACTCAATTAATTAATTTCTAGAGTATAGATATAGTTTTTGAAGATGGAGGTTCTCCGAAACGCGTCAACGAAAGTAGAATTGACGAAGCTAGGGAAGGCAGATCATTGTACTGAACATAGTGAAAATAACCCAAATATTAATTGCCAGGGTTCGATTTTATATTTTTCAATTTATCACAGAACCTGAAATTTTCCTTTATTTGAAATTTGCTTCATTTTTCTTCAATCATTAGTTTTCATATATGATATAAATTTAAGCAATTCCGATGAACGTATTTTGAGAAATTTGACCGACTTCTTATTTTTTTCAATAACTTCTGAAATGAAATTAATAATAGCTGCATTTAAAATAATTTACAAAAATTACAAAAGCATTGCAACTAAATAATAACAAAACTTGCTTATTATCTATTACAGAATCAATATATTGCACTCGGTAATTCAGTGGTATGCATAAGATAGCACACAGCTGGCCCTTTACACAGCTGATATTATACACAGCTGATCTTAAACACAACTGACCTTAAGCATCGCTGAACTTATACACAGCTGATTTTACACAGAGCTGAACATAAACACTGCTGATTTTATACAAATCTGACCTTATACACATCTTATACCGCCTTATACAGCCTTATAAAACAGCTGATCTTATACACAGATGGTCTTATACACATCAGACCCTATACACAGCTGATCTTAAACACAGCTGACTTAAAACATCGCTGAACTAATAAACAGTTGATTTTATACAGAGCTGAACATGAACACAGCTGATTTTGTACAAATCTGACCTTATACACATCTTATACCGCCTTATACACAGCTGATCTTAAACACAGCTGACCTTAAACACAGCTGAACTTATACATAGCTAGCCCGAGCTTATACACAGCTGATCTTAAACACATCTGATCCTATACACTGCTGACCTTTTACACAGTTACACACCTGAACTTATACACAACTGTCCTAGCTAGCCTAACCGTATACACTGCTGATCCACCTTATACACTATGATCAGTGACATCTGACACTATACACAGCTGATCTTAAACACAACTTAACTTATACATAGCTGGTCCGAGCTTACACACAGCTGTTCTTAAACACATCTGGTCCTATACGTAGATGATCGTAAAAAAATTACGTTATTGAACCATAAATAAAAATCATGTATCACATTTTCTTCCCTTTTAAATTTTAATTAGAATAATTTGTTCGAAAACACGACACATGATTTTTATTCTGACTTAATAAAAGAATTTTATTCTTTTTTTTCTTAAAAATTATAATTATATGTATTTTATTTTATTAAATAATATTGTTATTTTATTTACTTTTTTTTCTTATTTATACACAGTGTAATTTATACACAGCTGATTTTATACACAGCTGACTTTAAACTCAGCTGACTTTATACACAGCCGATCTTAAACACATTTCCCCCGCAGGGGGTGCAGACTAGATGCACCTATTGAGAGGATTTAGACGTCCCTCGCGGTACCCGAATCAAACAAACACTTACACTTGCAACACTACACTTACGACTTTACACTTACACTTACATTTAGGGAGGCGATAATAGCCTTAATATGTTTTTCGCCTTAAAATAAAAAAAATCTTAAACACATTTGACGTTACACACAGCTGACTTAGGTATACCCAGGTGTCAGCATCAACAATGCTGGCTAATATCGCATTAATCTCGTTATAACTAGCTTACCTTGTATTTTAATTGAATCATAACCAACGGATTAGTATGCACTTCTAATCCGTGTAAGTAGTGCTGAGCACTGTATGTTACGTCAAATAACTCCTCACTTTGTTATTCAAAATGTATTTAGTTACGGCTGGAAATGGTTCATCATGTTTTAGTATATGATAAATAACAAAATTTATGTTAATATTATTTAATAATTTATATAAGAAAACAGCGACGATGAACGTATATTTGTGTGTGTGTGTGTGTGTGTGTGTGTGTGTGTGTGTGTGTGTGTGTGTGTGTGTGTGTGTGTGTGTGTGTGTGTGTGTGTGTGTGTGTGTGTGTGTGTGTGTGTGTGTGTGTGTGTGTGTGTGTGTGTGTGTGTGTGTGTGTGTGTGTGTGTGTGTGTGTGTGTGTGTGTGTGTGTGTGTGTGTGTGTGTGTGTGTGTGTGTGTGTGTGTGTGTGTGTGTGTATGTGTGTGTATGTATGTATATGTGTGTGTGTGTGTGTGTGTGTGTGTGTGTGTGTGTGTGTGTGTGTGTGTGTGTGTGTGTGTGTGTGTGTGTGGGTGTGTGTGTGGGTGGGTGTGTGTGTGTGTGTGTGTGTGTGTGTATGTGAATAACGGTGGATTTCACAACCGTTTGGTCGTGAAATAAAATCACGTGGTCATTGTTTATGCGTGACACGCCGAGTATCCACTCACGCACTTGTATTGCGTAAACGTATTAGATATACTCATGCAGTTTATTTTGTTCGACCCAAACTTGTTTTTTCCGTTTGATGAAATAACTCTTTTATCAAACATTGATAAAACTTTGGTAAATCATGTTTGACAAAATACTTAGGTATAACTTCAAAATTTTGTCATTTCTTGTTTGTATGACATATCACCTTTCGTTGCAAACAATTTAATAGATGGCGAAATTGTCACGGACTTTTGAAGCAATAAAAACGTTAATTCTACAATATGATAAAAAAGAGGGTTTGCGGATTATTCACACCAATGCTTAAAAACCGAGATTTAAAATACACTACTTTTTAAAAATCGTCTATTTGAATCACGATTATCCAATAACAGTTTTTTAATAATAGTGCCATTTACACCTAGTATCTTTCTCGTTTTTAACAAAAAAAATTGTCTTTTCGTTTTCCTCTCGTTTTTTTTTTTGTAGCGTCCCATCAAGATAAGCGCTTAGTGTAGCAGTTTAACAAGTCAACATTATTCGATCCATTACAGCTATTGCATTTGGGTAAACATAACCTCAAAATATATCTAGTTAATAACCCAGCTGATCAAAGAAATTTGTCGAATGTATTATGTTTTCTTTGATACAACTTTGACAAATATTTGAACATGATGTATGGCCAAAGTTTCATCAAATAATTAACAAATATTTGTCAAATACCTTCGCGACTTAAAACATTTTCATTGTTTCTTAAGATATTGTTGTATTTAATTATAAAAAAGA
>CM040183.1:17567684-17620184 GCA_022606455.1 Callitettix versicolor | reverse complement strand
CAAAGCATTATCTTCACCATCTGTTCCCCCTTCTGCCTTCCCAACCCTTGATGCCTTGATCAAATACAAATTATTGGTTTTTCCAATGACCAACATATCGTCATATAATCCTTAGTCAATTCTACATAAAAACATTGTTTTTAAATAAAGGCAAAAGCATGTAATCGCCGATTGATGACTAATTAGTTCCTTAATTTGTTCATGTATGGAGAGAATTTTGTAATTTAAATTTATTCATTAGAAGCTAAACAGTAAAAATAAAGAGACTGGCATTTAGATTTGTGATGGATATACGGCCCTAGGTATGAATGAAAAAGCTACAGCTAGCTCTACTACCAAAGCTTATTTAGGAAGAATACCTTTTCTTTCCAAAGAGGATTACTAACTGTTAGTGTAGTTTAATTATGTTTTTCACTGACTCACCTGTTCGTGAAAAACCGAACTAGAGATTCCCCGTTAGCCTTAGGAAACTGGTAGCCCTGACAGAGTTGCTACCGGCTGTGCGTGAAACAGTATTAACTCAATAAATACAAGCATTTAAATATTTTCTTCACTTAAGTAAGGATTTGTAAGAAATAAGTTATTAATCAGAGTTATATAAACATATTTTCTTAAAAAACCGTGCTAGCTGGGTCATTCACAAAAATTACTTTCATACAAAACTGTACCAGGTTTTGTACCATGCAATACTGAATTCTTACAAAAAATATGTTAGTTATTCACGTAATACTCATTGCATACAAAACCGTTTTAGAAGGTTATTCACACAGTACTCTTTTCATACACAACCGTGATAGGTTACCCATGCCATACTAATTTTTTACAAAATTGTGTTAGGTTATTCATTAAATTACCTAAAGAAAGTAATTACCCTGGGATAGCATACAACAGTGTTTCAGGCTGAAGTGATGGCCATTAATGACTGTGTTCGGGAGAACTTGGATCGGGACTTCAAGAAGGCACGTACTCATATTCATACCAATAGTCAGGCAGCAATAAAAGCACTTGCGGGTCCTATAATACAGTCCAAGCTGGTCTGGGAGTATTGGAAGAACCTTGACGTTCTGTCCCGGGATAACCGGGTAACTCTTCACTGGGTTCCGGGGCATAGGGGATTTGAGGGTAATGGGGAGGCAGACCGACTGGCTGGACTTGGATCTGCATCTGAGTTTATCGGACCTGAGCCGGCTTTAGGGATTTCTCTATCGTTGGCCAGGTCCGCTATTAATGGGTGGATTACATGTCAATACCAGGTAAGATGGGACAACCTTCATGGGCTTTCCCATAGTAAACGTCTCTTGAGCAAAGTTCCTTCTGGAGGAATCAAAGAGGCAGCAGATGTCCTGGGCAGAGCACAACTCAGGAGGATCATATGTCTCATAATAGGGCACTGTGGTCTGAGAGTGCACATGAACAGTATAGGTGTGTACCACGGAGAAACCGTGTGTAGATTGTGCAGGAAGGAGGAGAAAACTGCAGGTCACATAATTTATGATTGTGAGGCTCTTGCTGGTAGGAGGCTAGGGGTTTTTGGTTTCCAAGACCCTAGAGATCTTCATCAGTGTGAGCTAGTCAGTGGGTTGTTGGAGCTTATTAGGGGCACAAATCTGCTGAACTAGGTATTTTAAGAGGTAAGTTGCACAATAGGTCAGTCGATCGCAGTGCCTGGGGTTGAACTATCCCTTCCTCTAGTAAATAATCTTAGGTAATTCACGGGCATTTATGCAGTGTAGGTGGTCCTGTTAAAATAGTAATTTTTAAATTCTATTGATAAATTTTCAACAAAAAACAATTAGATAATTAAATTAAAAAAAAACAATAACAGCAATTGTTTAAATTAATTACATGGTTTTCTTATTTGCTTTATTTTATTGTACGGCTGGCGAAATCGGTTATCATCTGTCTTGCTCTCCTTTTAATTTTTAATGACAATTTTTATGTATAAAAAAAGTTTTTTTTGGAAAAAGAAGAACTATCTTTATTTTATTTTTAATTTATAATTTTGATATGTCCCTTGGGGACAGATGTTCTACAACTAGCATGCATGCACCATCCTATTATTTTAGCTGTAAGATCACAAGAACACACGTCACTTTTGGCGCCATTACAAAGTCAATGTAAAGACAGCAGGTTCTGTTTTGTAGCTGTATTAACTGGCTGGGTTGCCTTAAACCTAATTCTTCATCTTATACTTGGACCAGATAAACTGGTCAGATAAGCCCGTCATGTTATTTGTTGAAGTGAAACTACACTTGATTTAACTCTTCTTATTTAGCACTGAATGACTTGCGCATGCGCGTGATCCCGAATGAAAAAAAAATGTCCTTCGTTGCCATTAGAGGTGGGTAAGAAAACACTAACCGGTTAAAAAAAACTGCTTTTCTATATACGACAAACAAACTGCTTTTCCAAACGGAAACCAGCAGTTTTATTTGGACTGGTTCGTGATTGGTTAAACAAGGAACAGCTGTTGGGACTTTCCCATCACCCACGTTCTATACGAACGTTGCCGCAAGCGTTAAAACTTGTTTCCTGCTTCTTTTCTTCAACCTGCTTTTATGCTTTTTCCCTTTATTTCAAAGGTTCTTGTTGCTTGTTGCTTGTAGTGAAGTAAAAACTGTTAGGGCGTTGTCAACGTTTATCTCTATTTTGTTGCGAGTTGTTTGAAAGTTTTAAATATAAAATTTATTGTTCAAACATTTTTTAAACTGTAAAATCACCCATAATTGTGTTTTATATTAGTAGTTTATTTTGTGTAGTTTTATTTTGTGTTTATTTCTGTGTAGTTTATTTTGTGTTTAGAAATTTAAAATATATTTAGTGGACAATTTTGAAAGTTTTCTTTTTTGTGTTTTTAGAATTAAGTGCATAGTTTTTAATTATTTATTGGATGTGTGGACTTTTTAAAATTCACAATATCTACTCTTGTATATATCTTGAATAATTTTAGGTTATTTTAGTACTTTTTCTAAAATTTTGCGGAATATAGGCTATATCTGAACATAATCAAATCTTTCAGTGTCATATGTTTTAAAATTATGGCTAACCGTTAAAGAAGTATAATTTGGAACTATTTTTCTAAGGCTGAGAATGAAAAGGCTTTTTGCTATATATGTAAACAAGCCTTATCTTATATAACTTGCAATTATGGCGTATTCGAGAGACGCAGCGCTGCCCGCGGTGCAAAAGAAAACCTGACCAAGCCTACCAGTTGTCCCAAACGCGAGCTGTTTTTAAAATTAAAATAGATTTATTAAGTTTTAAGGGTTAAAATGGAGTAACTGTTTTAAATAATGTAAAAATATCTGGTTTATTATATTCTAAATATCTAAATTGGAATTTCTATACCTTATTGTTGATAAAATGGGTTAATCTGCTGGTATTTAACAGAAAATTGTAACTTGTATTTGTAATTTCAGACAGGCAGAAGGTTAAATATTAGTGGTCTATGGGCTATTTGTTCAATGCAGAATATTAAAAAAAATATTTAAAAAATATATTTTTTAGTCATTGTATTCGAGTGCGAAACAGTTTAATAAAAAAAAAAAAAAATAATAAAAACGATTTTAATAAATTTTTTTAATAAAAAACTCTTGTGGAATTCGGGAAGTTACCGACAGAAGCGAAGCTTTTAATGATATCTTTGCTGAATATATAATTAGTTTGAAGATATGTTTACAACTTGTTTTGTTTAAATAAATAAGTACGTGAACCTAGCTTAGATATATATTTTTTTGTGTTTAACGTCCGACTATTGTACACACTTGGGCTAATGTTGACGATGGTATGATTTATAGCGTATGAAAATGCCAAGCCCTGGACGGGAATCGAACTCGGGTCCTCGGGGTGAAAGCCCAGTACGCTATCAACTAGGCCACCGAGGCGGCTATACGAAATTAAAAGTTAATACCTATAGACATACTAAATCTCAAGAATAACTTCTCACAATCATCATAGACTAATTTCGTTATATTCCCTGCAGGGGGGTGCAGACTAACTGCACCTATTGAGAGGATGTAGACGTCTCTCGCGGTACCCGAGTCTAACATACACTTACACTTGCCACACTACACGTACGACTTTAACACTTTACTCTCACACTTACATTTAGGGAGGCGATAACAGCCTCAATGTGTTTTTCGTCTTAAAATAACAAAAAAAAACTTTCATTATATTTCACATAATAAGAAAGTAAAAGCCTAATACATAGATTCACTAAATTTCAAGAATAACTTCTCACAATCAGTAGAATCAATAAATACTTTGTTATACACTTTGTTTCAGTATTTAGATTAGATACAGCTTAGATATTATTTACTGTAGTTATAATAGAAGATCAATTGTTTTATGTTAATCCGTAACGATCAGCTGATTTGATTGAACAGCTGATAGGCTATTATAAGTTTCAGGTTATGTTGTTAAAAACTAGCAATATTAACAGTTATTATAAACGTTTATATTAATTTCGAATGTATTATAAACGGTTACAACGTGCGCGTGTTCTTCAACTAAGGAAAAATACCGAAACCAAAACAATACAACGTTTTCATATACGCCTATTACGTTATCAAAAAGGAGGAAGAAAAAGAGACAGAAACTGAGAAATAAAGTTCGTTTGCGCTTTCGTTCTATGTTTCCGTTACATTCTTCCGTTCGACAGACTTTTTTCTATTCACTCTTCTCGCCAAACATTGAAAGATTCGCTTAAATAAAAACAAGTATTAGGCTATTCATTATTATTGATTCTGAATGCGTAAAGGACTACTTTTTTATTTATTTTTTAAATTTATTTTTAATTGAAGTGTAGGGTTATACAAGCTTACAACACCAAATTGAATGTTTATTTTTATTTCTTCTTATTTTTCGTTTGTGTAATAAAGGCGGCACTGGCACACTTTAATCAGCTGATTATTTTTGATTTGTTTGTCCTTGAATCGATTGATCGTTAAATTTAATTATTATCCTAGTTTTTTCTGTTATTGTAGATGTAATTTTTTTGTACGAGTTGAGGATTTAACATAGACAACGTAGCATAGATTCTAATTTAAAATTCTCGATGGTAACATAACATAACGTATGTCATATAAACTTATGTATCTAATCTGCAGTATATTGGATGTTTTTCTAAAATATTTTCTAAACACTACTTCTTAATTTTAATTAAAACTTAAAAAATTATTTGAATTAAATTATACTACAAACTAAAAAATTTTGTCTGTGTTGTAGGTTTGATAGCTTTCCACTTCTGCTTGTCTTTCAAACGTTCTCAAAAGTTTTAAGGTTAACTTTAGGCTGTCACTCCTTTTGAATTAAAATTTATAAGCAAATAATTAATTAAATTGAATAGTTTTAAGGTGCATGCAAAATAATTATACATTGTTTCGCTTTTATATTACGGGTTCAAGATCATTTCGAATGATCCACTGTTTAAATACCTCTTCGTTTTCACGATTGTGACCGCTTATTTCCAAATACTAAATCTATATGCTTTTCCGACCTGACGGTTTGCACATAGATAAACCAATCCACTCGATGTTAACGTATGCGCCAATCAAATCCCTGTGTAAAAGTTGATCAATGTCCCGCATAAGCCCCCCTCCGCCAAGTTTGGTCGGGGAGAAGGGCGCAAAGTCCCGGCAAATCCTACGGCCCTTGATTAATTACAATTTGATGAATATGTATGAATTTGTGTAGTTAACAATGCGGTAGTGGCCCCTTAGTATGCAGAACACAATGCGATGCCATTACTCATCGAGTATCTAGAGCGGACGTTTGATTCATAGGCCGTAAGGAACAAAGCTTAGGCCGAGCCTCGAGCCTGTCTGTTCATAATTCTTGGCGGTTTTACCTAAGATACAACTCTCTTTTGAATAAAATGAATTGTCCGACAACGCACAATCAATCTATGTTGTATTAAAAAGACTTAAAATGAAGTTTTCATCTACTAAACGATTAGGATTTCGGCAACAGGCAAACATAGGTGCTCCCTGTAGGCCTTCGCCACGTTAACAAATTTTTTTAATTAAAAATGAAAACATTTTTACAAGTTGAGCTACGTTATTTTTATTTTATTATTACTTAAATTATATGTGACGGGCGGGTAGAGAAAATGATGAGTAATTATTTATCTGCAATTGAAATATTGAATGGAAGATCGATTTAAATAGTACGCCGTCCGAGTAAGGTATCTGTACAAGAATACCTCAAGCATTTGTACCGACATTGAATTAGACTTTATACCGCACCTATTGAGAAGATTTAGACGTCCGTCACGGTACCCGAGTCACACACTTACACTTACAACACTACACTTGCGACTTTAACACTTTAAACTAACACTTACATTTAGGGAGGCGATAATAGCCTTAATGTGCTTTTCGCCTAAAAAAAAACTTTATATAACAAGTATGTATACCCATATACCCCCACCATCCCGTTATATAGGCCCCACCCCAAGTCTGCATGTGTTGTCAATTTTTTTTTTTTTTTTTTAACATCCGAATATTGTGCACACTTGAGCTAATGCAGACGATGGGATGATTTATAGCGTATGAAAATGCCAAGCCCTGGCCAGGAATCGAACCCGGGTCCTCGGCGTGAAAGCTCAGTACGCTATCAACTACTCCACCGAGGCGGCTTATATATATAATCCTTAAGTATATACAAGGTGTCAAATCAACAACGTCGTGGATCGCACAAGTCAGAATAGACCTACATGACGCAGGAATAGACTCAACAGACATTGAAGACAGGAACGCATACAGGAGAAAGATGCTCGGTTGGAAGGTCCCAAAGAGAGCAGGGGTAAAATGGACGGAGGAGCGGAAGAGGATCCATGGGGACAGGATGAGGGAGGTGTGGAGGATTAGAAGGAACAAGACATGAGTCGAAGTGCTTTGCGTGATCCAACAGGGTCTATACACAGATAATAATAATAATAATAATAATAATAATAATAATAATAATAATAATAATAATAATAATAATAATAATAATAATAATAATAATAATAATAATAATAATAATAATAATAATAATAATAATAATAATAATAATAATAATAATAATAATAATAATAATAATAATAATAATAATAATAATAATAATAATAATAATAATAATAATAATAATAATAATAATAATAATAATAATAATAATAATAATAATAATAATAATAATAATAATAATAATAATAATAATAATAATAATAATAATAATAATAATAATAATAATAATAATAATAATAATAATAATAATAATAATAATAATAATAATAATAATAATAATAATAATAATAATAATAATAATAATAATAATAATAATAATAATAATAATAATAATAATAATAATAATAATAATAATAATAATAATAATAATAATAATAATAATAATAATAATAATAATAATAATAATAATAATAATAATAATAATAATAATAATAATAATAATAATAATAATAATAATAATAATAATAATAATAATAATAATAATAATAATAATAATAATAATAATAATAATAATAATAATAATAATAATAATAATAATAATAATAATAATAATAATAATAATAATAATAATAATAATAATAATAATAATAATAATAATAATAATAATAATAATAATAATAATAATAATAATAATAATAATAATAATAATAATAATAATAATAATAATAATAATAATAATAATAATAATAATAATAATAATAATAATAATAATAATAATAATAATAATAATAATAATAATAATAATAATAATAATAATAATAATAATAATAATAATATATATATATATATATATATATATATATATATATATATATATATAATACTTTTAAAAGTAGTTCACTTAATAACGGAATATTCAAGTTATTTCAAATATTTCCTATCATTTTTTCATATGAAAACAAAGGCAGACTTTTCAAGTGTTCAGTAAAGAATGGACATCAACTTTCGTTTATTTAATTGGATAACTTAAAACATTAAAGACTCCATTGAACTATTTTAAAAATATCGTGTATTATTTCCATAAAGACCTTACACAAATGATGCATATTCCGGAAGAAACAATAATTAATTTAACTCAAACGTACGTTTCTCTTACTCAAAGAAAACGTATAACTATCTTTCTGTATACAGCATACTCTCGATAATCCGGCACGTCCAGTAATCCGACGTGCGGGACTGGCCGACAGAAGTGACTGCTTCTTTTGGCACGCTTAACTGTATAATTTTTCACTAGTATGATTTAATTATTTTTATAAAAATTTAGATGCATGCAGGAAAGAGCAACTCTTGAAAATGATTTCCGTTTTAAATTTCGCTCGCGCGCGCGCACGCGCGCGCGCGTGTGTGTGTGTGTGTGTGTGTGTGTGTGTGTGTGTGTGTGTGTGTGTGTGTGTGTGTGTGTGTGTGTGTGTGTGTGTGTGTGTGTGTGTGTGTGTCGTTGAGTGTGTGTGTGTGTGTGTGTGTGTGTGTGTGTGTGTGTGTGTGTGTGTGTGTGTGTGTGTGTGTGTGTGTGTGTGTGTGTGTGTGTGTGTGTGTGTGTGTGTGTGTGTGTGTGTGTGTGTGTGTGTGTGTGTGTGTGTGTGTGTGTGTGTGTGTGTAGGTGTGTGTAGGTGTGTGTAGGTACACAACTTAAACATTAACTGAAACTGTCACATACTATGTATTTGAGTATTTTAGGATATAATAATAATTAATTAATTAATAATAATAAGACAATAATTAATCAGTTTATAACCCTACTTTTGACAGTTATACTGCCTAATTATAAAAATAAATATAATATATGTGATTCTGGCATTCAAAAATTGGTATAGGTAATATACATTAAATAATTTAAAATTAACAACAATAAACATAACCTCAATTGAAATGACATTGAAGCTATTGTGGGAAATCAGCTGTTTAGAAGGAATCACTTCCAGTCTAGAACAATATGTGCTGTGAGGTGTGCATTACTGATTCAAGCGTGACGCGAAAACTGTTTATACCCATGTTTTAAAATATACCGAACTTAAAAATTAAAACATGATAAAACAATGCACATAGAAATTGTAACAAGTTAAAACTTCAGTTTGTACAGTATTAGTGGATAATAATGTTTACTAGAGTGCGCGTATGAATGTGTTAGAGCGTTCCGTGACGGTAGAGCGTGACGCAAACTGAATTTTCCCCGTGCAAAACATACACCCACACCCCGCAATAAAAAAGTAGTCACTTTAAAAAAATAGAATTATACGTCAACAACCCCGAGTGTGTGTCGAGTAAACGACAAACATAAAATTCGGCAAGTTTTAGCAGAGTTAAAAAGTGCTTTTCCTGGTTTTTACAAGACAAACATGGGCATACACCAATTCTGGATATATAATGCGACAGAAAGCTAAGTTTTTTTGTTTAAAAAAATGACGGACGAAGATGCATTTAAAAACAGTAACGGATGGCACGGTTAATTTAAAAAACGGTATGGAATCTGTTTGTGCGTTTGTCAGACGCTCCGTTCGTACAGAAGCTTAAATAAAAGTAAATAATTTAGATTTAGGTCTGAATCAAGTTTACAATGCAGACGAAAGCGGTTTAATTTGGCAGGTGCTTCTACAAAAACTTTCGTCGTGTGTATTGCATACTGTAATTTGCGGAGAGAATTTTTAACATTTTTACTCTAGTTTTAAGAGTTTTTCTGTTTTTTGTGATTTTTTCCAATAATAATTCTATTTCAAACAAAATTATTGAAGTAAAATTGTTTGTATTGTATTGTAATTACTTTTTATCAATTTAATACTAATTTAATATCAATTTTCTTCTTTCCCAATAATTCGTCCTTTTCGGTAATTCGGCAGTAACGATGTTCGATATACGCCGGATTACCGCAGAGTCTACGAAACTTTGAGAGTTATATTTTTTAAAAATCTAATAACAATTAAACGATTCTATTTTCTCGATTTAAACAGTAAAACCTGATGAGCAGATTTTGATAATTTAGATGTGTTAGCTTTTTCCAATCGGCTTCCGAGTTGCTGATTTTAGGTTATGTAGACTGGATTTCAAACTAGAATTTAGTTTTCGTACTTGATGTATAAATCTGAACAAATTTAATCGAAACCAATTTAACCTTTTAAAAATATTCTTTAACAGTAACTAACCTTTTATGTATTTACTTTGAATACGAGAAAGTTTTGTGTAATTTTCGTCCACTATTGTATACAGTACAGATCTATTTACTTTGTACAAGATACTGTACAGGAGAGCGGGCGGAGAACTGTTTGAATTATTCGCCACCAGATAGCAGCACCAGTATAAATGGTTATTGTTGGAAGACCGAACAAAGGGGCGGCATATTACCATAACAATACGAGGATAGCACCAGGCTTTAGTATGTTTACACAGCTATTGTTGGACGATGTAATTATGCCATTGTTGGCCCCACACGCCCGTCTTTGATTTATTTGATTTCGCGGAATGAAATAAGGGGTTTTTGTGGTGTTGTGGTTGGTAGACGCATGCGTACCGGAGGGGCTTAAAATTACGTTAATTTTTGTGCTTACTGATCAGTTAAGAAATCTAAGTTTTATTAAAATATTCTGAAAATTACTTGATATAATACAATTAAAAAAAAACCGCTAAAATCTTTCATTATTTGGGGTAAAAAATAACTTTAGTAAAAAAATTAAAGAAAAAATATTTATTTATTTTTAAATATGTGCTTACACACCTTGTTCGCATATTGTATTAGTTAGTGACAAAGCAGTGTATTGCGATTATAAATACGGTCTTGTGTAATCTACGCGTATAGCATTGAATATAAACAAACGTACTAGAATAATAACCCTTATGAAAAATGTGAGCGCTCTCTGTTAGTGGCATCTTGCGGCAGAGTGTTCAACTACACTTAAATAGGTAATAGTACTATCTGTTGTCTCAAACGTCTCTCTCTGCAGCTTGCAGCGATCTTAGCGGCAAGTAGTACAATTACTTGGACTTTAGCCTCTGATATCGAGCACGCTTTTTATAATGGTGGCTGTACTTCTAGTCCGTTTATATTTAACGCCAATGGCTTGAACTTTGTAAGATGTAAGTTAACATATATTTTGTTTGTTCTATTTTCTACATTCTATCAATTCTACCTTTCTTCTTTTACAACTTTGAAGAAACTGTTCTTTCACATTAATTCTTTGCAAAAAATATGTCTTTCAAACTACAACTTTTCATGTGTTATTTTTGTCATTCAAATTTCCTTTATTTCCTTGGCGCTAAAACAAAGCTGTAGTCTTTGGAATCTTCCAATTAAAGATGTTTAGGCAGTATATACTCTTTTTATCCACGCAATGTTAAAGTTTGGATGCAAGAATAAAAGGAAAATGCACGTAGTACCAAAACCCGACATCAGATCGCTCTGAACTCGTTTTTCTACTGTCTGCCCATCCTTGAGTCTATAAATTGCTGCAGTGGCGTGAATTTATCTTACACTCGATTAAGATGTCTAATTAATATAATTAGTGGTGTATATATTAATGTATAACCTAACTGTAGTCTCAAAAGCTAACCTAAAAATAAATAGTTCATTTCCCTGCTGATAGATAGCGTTCTTCATTTTCAGTCACATAGTTTCCTACGCAGTGAGATCTATATTTATTATCGACGCAAGGCAAAAGCTAACATAAATGTACAAGGTTCATTTCTCTGCTGACAAGATAACGTTCTCCATTTTCACTCACACAGTTTCCTATGCAGTGAGACCTCTGTATTATAGACTCAAGGAAAAAGCTAACGTAAAAGTACATAGTTCATTTCTCTTCTGATAGATAGCGTTCTATGTTTTCAGTCACATAGTTTCCTACGTAGTGAGATCGCTATGTATTATCGACGCAAGGCAAAAGCTAACCTAAAAGTATATGGTTCATTTCCTTCTGACAGATAGCGTTCTCCATTTTCAGTCACACAATTTCCTGTGCAGTGAGATCTCTATGTATTATCGACTCAAGGAAAAAGCTAACCTAAAAGTACATGGTTCATTTCCCTGCTGACAGATAGCGTTCTCCATTTTCACTTATACCATTTCCTATGCAATGAGATATCTATGTATTATCGACTCAAGGAAAAAGCTAACCTAAAAGTACATGGTTCATTTCCCTGCTGACAGATAGCGTTCTCAATTTTCAGTCTCACAATTTCCTATGCAGTGAGATCTCTATGTATTATCGACTGAAGGAAAAAGCTGGTTCATTTCCCTGCTGACAGATAGCGTTCTCAATTTTCAGTCTCACAATTTCCTATGCAGTGAGATCTCTGTGCATTATCGACTGAAGGAAAAAGCTGGTTCATTTCCCTGCTGACAGATAGCGTTCTCAATTTTCAGTCTCACAATTTCCTATGCAGTGACATCTCTATGTATTATCGACTGAAGGAAAAAGCTGGTTCATTTCCCTGCTGACAGGTAGCGTTCTCAATTTTCAGTCTCACAATTTCCTATGCAGTGAGATCTCTGTGCATTATCGACTGAAGGAAAAAGCTGGTTCATTTCCCTGCTGACAGGTAGCGTTCTCAATTTTCAGTCTCACAATTTCCTATGCAGTGAGATCTCTGTGCATTATCGACTGAAGGAAAAAGCTGGTTCATTTCCCTGCTGACAGGTAGCGTTCTCAATTTTCAGTCTCACAATTTCCTATGCAGTGAGATCTCTGTGCATTATCGACTGAAGGAAAAAGCTGGTTCATTTCCCTGCTGACAGGTAGCGTTCTCAATTTTCAGTCTCACAATTTCCTATGCAGTGAGATCTCTGTGCATTATAGACTCAAAGGCACAACTCACTACTTACTCGATACAGCCTCATCGGGTCGCGTACATAAATCAATGAAAAGTAAACGCGTATTTAAATGGAAGGCCGTGCCAGTGCGTGCGTCACGCCTCGACGTGCGCCGCGCACGTAATCCGCACGTGTTTACAAGAATAATAAGATTATATCACGTGACTTGAGCCAACACGGAACGTATGTCGTGGAGCATCCCTCTGTAAGGGGTGACACTGGCAGTATGCAGTATGACGCCCTTTGTGAACTGAAGGAAGGAATTTTGGCAAATATCCATAGGACCTTAGGAAATTATAATTGTAGCATCCATTGCGGTGAAATTTAACTCCACGTGGTTGAGAAACACAAAACAAGATGAAATTATTCAACATGTTTTTGGTTTGTTTAAATGAGGTAATCAAAATGAGAGTTTTTATTGTTATTATTAACAATATTTAAACTAATATAAACGTTTATGAACAATAATAGCAACGATTTTAAATTAAAAATTGTTTAACTATATTTTCTCACTCTACAAAGCATTTATACTGTTCGTGCCTAGGGTAGAATGCAACGTAATTCTGAAAAAATAGATTTTAATATGTAGACTGGTATTTTTGTATATGTAGACTGGTATTTTTATAATAAAAATAATTTTATTATATAGACTGTCTCGCAATCATTCAACCAAACTTTATCTTGTTCTTCTGAAGATAAAAAATAGCAAATATTATAATACATCATTTCCCCAAAAATCCCTGCTAAAAAAAACAGTAAAGAAAGTATTTGCCTAATTTCTCGAAATCTGTCTATCATGATTTGATCAAATTTTGATAATTATAGAGAGAGAGAGAGAGAGGGAGAGAAAGGGGGAGAGAGAGGGAGAGAGACGGGAGAGAGGGGAGAGGGATAGAGAGGAGAGAGGGATAGGGAGGGGAGGGGAGGGGATGGGAGAGAGGGAGAGAGAGTGGGGAGAGAGAGGGAGAGAGAGGAGGAGAGAGGGAGAGAGAGAGATAGAACGTTAAAAAAATTATTTAAACGAAGTATTATTATTATATTTTATAAAAATTATAAATAATCTCATAGTTGATACAATTGCTTTGGCCTACATTATTTGAATTTACAGGAAGCTGCGTTCTTTTACCACTTATTCAATTAACAGCTGAACGTCGCATGCATTAAGTATTTAATTTATCAAAGTCTGGCAATTTACCCTGCGACATGCAACCCGGGAGGCAGAGTCCTTTGATGTCAGCACCAATTCTTGAAGTATCTGTCTACGGCGGTCTAACTGAATTACGGCCCTTCTCAGTGCTGCAGGAGTACAACGAAATTTAGCCTAATAACTGCTTAGGCTAGATGAACAAATATGCAAAAAAACAAAATTGATCAGATAATATAAAAAAGATTGTTTAACGAATTTCAAAAAGGTAATCATGGAAATACCCAGACCCAGGACCGTGAAGCAAACGCCGATGCTGAGGTCGTTAAAATTATATAATATGTAGGTGGTATATAAATGAATTACATAAAACCAGTGTAAGCCTGCATCCAAAATCTGGAGTGTCAAGATGGTTCTCGTTGAAAGTTTGCAGTCTAAATTGAAACACATTTATTTCATTTTAATTTCAGATTAGAATTTGCACACAAAATAAGTCACTTGCTAATACGGTATCATTCAGTGTACAGCAGTAACTACGTGTTTTCATTTTTGATAAGTGGACTATATTTTTGTTCGTACTTCTAACGGTTTGAAGTTAACTTTCACATAGGCCTATTATTAACCTAAGTTTTCCGGTAGATTTTGTACCAAAAATAAGCACCTGCGTGTT
Source organism: Callitettix versicolor (assembly GCA_022606455.1). Classification (NCBI taxonomy): domain Eukaryota; kingdom Metazoa; phylum Arthropoda; class Insecta; order Hemiptera; family Cercopidae; genus Callitettix; species Callitettix versicolor. Next base: position 17,605,566 of record CM040183.1, on the reverse strand, counting down.
TGAAACTAAATATATGGCGTACATACAGGCTCGTCAGAACTCTAGGGAACTATTACGCCTCATGCTTTCTCATTGCAATAAAATAAAACCAAATTAGAACCGAAAAACGTTTTGCAAAACAAAATTCCAAGAGCAGTATAAAGTGTCCCCGATAGAGTGCAGCACCGTGCAGGCATAGTGTATTCCAAAACAGCTGATTACTAAAAAACATTGTTGAAAGTAATACTGTATTTAAATTATTACTGTGTACAAGACATAATTATTAATCGAATCAGTTTTTAAAATAGAATTTGTAAGACAATATAAGCCAGTTTTAATATTGAAAGTTATTAAATAAAAGTCTCTGCTTTTAGTAAACAGTAAATACTGTAGCCTATTTTAGGTATGTAATGTAAAATACGACTATATTAGGTTTCATTTGTAAATATTTCAGTAAGATAAAATGGTAGAATTCAGTCATTAATTTTATAGGTTATAGTTTTAAATACGAAAGTAGAACAAAATAAGCCTATGTTATTAAATAACCTAAAATAATGAATAACATTACTTTATCAACAGGTTATACAAGTATTAAATATATCTATAACATCTGTGTTAACAGAAATGCATATCGACAAGAAATAGTAAGCCTACTTGGTTTTACAACGGTTTTAATTAGGAAGATATTAGTAACCTTAAAATACGCATTGTTTTCGCGTCATATCATCCTTGTCCTCTAATTTTGCCAATTTCTTTGTACTCTGTTGCTTCCATATCAATTAAAAAAAAATTCAGAATACGTAATCAATATTGTGTCTTTGAAACTAATTCAAAAATTGATTAAGTCGGCCTTATAGCCTTTATGTGAATATTGGCTAGTGTCTATACAGTATTGTATTTTATATCTTTTGTTTTTACTGCTTTTTATAAAAATGGGTTTGAAAACCGATATATTATTTTTTAAAGGTTTAATCGCGGTTACTTAATAAAACTGTCGTTTCATATAATTCCAGTTTACTATTTAGACATTACAGAACATTTTTACAGATCCTGACGCTAAAACCGTAAAATAAATATTGTTTACCGAAGTATTCTAAAAAAAAATCTACCAAATTAAATAATAAAACCAACCTTACTTACGATAATCATAAGTAATATTATTATACCAGTATAATAATTTTATACAATAATTAATAATAAAGTAGTATTATGAACACTGATACTGTTATTAACACACTGCTACTATACTGTAAATTAACAAATAAATATATTTTTATCCGATAGATAGCAGTAAAGCCTTGTAATGTCATTATTACTAAAGAAAGAAATTATTTTATATTGTTCACTAATCAAATGGATTCATTATTTTAAATGGAAATTGTTTTAAATTTAGCAGGATATTTAAATTATATATGTTTTAATTTGTAAAATATGTATATGAGTAAACAAAATGAGGATTAGTTTAACGGTGGGGATGTAGCTCAGTGGTAGAGCGTTCGCTTTGCATGTGAAAGGCCCCGGGTTCGATCCCCGGCATCTCCAAATTAACTTTTTTTTGTACGCCGTAAAAAACTAATTAATTTATTATTTTGCTTATAATAGTAATTAATTCTTGTGTTATAATTTTTAATAAATTAGCTATGTGCTCGTGCTTTGATACGGTGTATATGTTAACAAAACCATATACCAATGTTGATTAAAAAAAAAACGTTTTCTAATCGTAATCCATACCAACATGATGGATAAAGCGAAAAATCCCTACGTTTGATGTTCTGCTAAAATTTGCTGTCCGTACATTTTATAGTTATTTTCATTTCTTGCATTGAAACCACCAGATATGACAAACAAATTTCTGTCTAACTCAATGTTTGTTACGTTAACTGTTCTCCACTACAAAACTACTCAACAAATTTCAATCGAAACGTTTGTAGTAGTGGTGGGTCAGAAAACACCAAACTGTTAAAAAAAACTGCTTTTCTATATACGACAAACAAACTGCTTTTTCAAACGGAAACAAGCAGTTTGATTTGGACTGGTTCGTGTTTTGTTAAACAAGGAACAGCTGTTGGGACTTCCCCACCACCCACGTTCTATTCGAACGTTGCCACAAGCGCTAAAACGTTTTTTTCCTGCTGTTTTCCTGCTAACTGCTTTTCTTCAATCTGCTTTTATGCTTTTTCCCTTTATTTCTAAGTTTCCTGTTGCTTGTGGTGAAGTAAGAACTGTTTGGGCGTTGTCAACGTTTATCTCTATTTTGTTGCGAGTTGTTTGAAAGTTTTAAATGTAAAATTTGTTGTTCAAACATTTTTTAGACTGTAAAATCAGCCATGATTGTGTTTTATATTAATTTTTCTCCGTAGTTTACTTTGTGTTTAGAAACTTAAAAATATTTAGTGGACAATTTTGAAAATTTTTTTTTTACTTTTTTTTATGTTTTTAGAATTAAGTGCATAAAAACATTTGTTTTGTTAAATATGTTATTACAATGAAGTTTATATTTTTTCTGTGTTGAAAAATGGAAAACTTATTTTTTTGCTAATTCTATATTATAGGTTAATAACCTATCATTAACCTATAATAACCTAATGTTAATAACCTATAATTTTGTAACTATATAGAGCTAATTTTATTTAAACACATTTGGCCTATGTTCTTATTACTATATTGTACTTATTAAGGTTACTTTTTTCAATGTTAAAAAGTGAAAACCTACTTTCTCCCAAATAAAAATATGACAGTAACATCTCACATTTTGTAAATACGTAACCTAATTTTATTTAAACGTATTTTTTATATTATTATAAATCATCAATATTTTTTAATCAACTAAAAATATTCTAAATTGTTTGCATTTCAGTAAATATGCAAAGGACTATTTAATTTTTAAGTAAAAAAAATAATGCTTCTATTAGAAATTCATTGCATTTTGTAAATATAAAATGGCATACATATATATTACGTTTTGAGAATGTAATTTAATTATTACTACACTTATAAAGATTATTTTTTTCTAAATGCTTTACACCCAGAACAGTTAAGGACATGGTGGTAATGGGAATGAAAAAGTAGTCATAGAAATATGTATGTGCTTTATGTTTTAGCTGCTAATACAACTTCGAGTTTCAGTTTTCTAAAATTGTTTTTTCCAACTGTTTTAAAAAGCAGCTTTTTTCCTCAACAAACAGTTTGTTGGCGTTTTGTAAAAATAGCAGAAACGCCCACCTCTAGTTTGTAGTGCGTAGGCACTACTTGATAGAAAAAGCAGTTTTGTACCGGTAACAATTATTTGCTGTTTCATAACAGTTTTTCTTCCAAACATACTCTTACTGTAGTTTACAACGAAACATTTTAAAGTAAACTTTAAAATTAATTAAATTTTATTTATAACGCTCTGTGGCTATTTTCAGGCTTTTTAAACAACAATAAATCTGACAAAATTTATGAAATATCTTGTACTTATTATTTGTGTCTCTTAGGCAGTGAATTAGGGATTGAACTGTTTTTATAACTAACTCACTTAATTCACTACATAAAAAATATTAAAAAACACGCTTTTTCAATTCAAGTATAAAATACACTAAAAAGTACAAAAATAAATTTTTCATCAGTCGAAGAATAAAGCGTGGGTGCAGATTAGATTAATTAGAAATTATTGAAGAAGATCCTTGTGAGTATCGATGAGCACCCACGCTTTATTCTCCGACTGATGGAAAATTTATTTTTTACTTTTTAATGCATTTTATACTTGAATTGAAAAAGCGGTGTTTTTAAAAATCTGTTTTTTATTTTCTACTTTTAAGTGATGAATCTTGTAATCGATTTTTCAAAATTTGTATATGGATAAATTTCGTATCTTGTCATAAACACAAGTAATTGAATACTTCTATATGTAAAAATATAGTCCATTGGTCTATTTGTGGACCTTACATTTTAGAGTGCGATCCGAGAGCATAACAAGTTTTTTTTGCAATCCTATCTAAGCGTTTTTAGGACAGCGCCGGGCCTGACACACTTACATTACAGCTGTGTACTGCAAACGGTATCACACAATATTGCAGGCGCTAATTATAGAAACAATTTACTGTATTTTTAGTTTCTCCCTGAAAGAAGAAACTATCGCCATCTATTGGGCAACGCTAAAACTACTTTTACATATGCAATTTTACTTAATTAATTAAAGCACAATGAAGCAAAATTTGATATGCTTAATAATTGAATATTGCATTGTAATTGGAAGCAAACAAGTGTGCAAAATTTCAAATCGATTAGATGATGGGAAGTGGGATAAAATCGATTACAACATTTGAACAATGAAACATACAGACAGAGGAAGCAAATTAAGAAAAATTGTATAATATTAATAAAAACGAGTATCAAAAACAGCTGTTCTAGCCTAGAATTAGACTATGTTTTTAGAAATTACTATACTAAGGTTAAATTGGTGGTTTAAGTATTAAGAAACGTTAATAATAATTTCGTCTTAAGACAGTTAACGGCTTAAACCAACCAAGCCTAACGTTTAAAAATCAACATATCCATCAAAATAGTGAATTGTTTATCGCGATGTTTTCAGTTTCTACAGTATCTAACAATCATGGGGTCAGCTGATTAGCGGCAAATCACCGGAAAAGTAATACATTGCCAATGAAGGGACGGAGCGAACAAGCTACATGCTTGTGTGATTCATCCATTATTTAAACAGGCAATAACATTTCTTGCGAATTTAAATGTAATCCAATGGGTCACCCGTTTTATTCCTACTATAAACGCACTAGGGGAAGCCTAGCTTTAGGCCTTGTTAATTCGTAGCTGCAGATTCGTTACCCAATATGTTACATCGAGAATAACAGTAAACATAACCTCTAAATTTAAAAAATTCTTTGAAACAGCGTTTTCTGAAAATTAAATGTTTGGTGTTAAGCTAATGATATTAATTTGATCTTATTCCGCAACACAAAGATCCAAAAACGATCAATTTAGCTGTTTTTTTGCACATTTTGTGATGTTCTGAAGAGAAGAAGCCTGACGCAGACGAATGTTATGCCTTCAATGTTATTGTTTTTTTATGAGAAGAAGAAACTAAAACCAATGACTACAGAACATTCTTCTGTATTTATTGCTAACAAAGAAAAGGAAGCAGAGAGTGTGGGTGAAAAATTGGTCAATGAAGAGGGATGCATTTCATCATGACAGCCTGGTTGCAGAAATTGGATTATCTTCGGCTGCTACAAAAACTACTTTCGATTTTTTTTTTATTTTTAAGCGAAAAGCACATTAAGGCTATAATCGCCTCCCTAAATGTAAGTGCGAGTGTAAAGTGTTCAAGTCGCAAGTGTGTGTGTTAGACTCGGGTACCGCGACGGACGTGTAAATCCTCTCAATAAAACTAAACTACTTTGGAATGATGGAGATAATTGAATGATCTGTTCGAAAAGATTACACCTCCAACTGATAAAAAAAAGCTTTTTCCAACAGCTTCTCGTATGCGACATCCTTCTTATATCTGTCTTTGTATTCACCATGTATAACCTTCCAAAGTTCAAATAACACTGCTGTAAATTTCTGCCAAAATTATTTTCTTCAAAGCTATTCAATCGCCGTGTGAATAAGTAATGAAACACTGGAGGAAGAAAAGGAACTGTAATTAAACACAAAATTTTCACTCGGTCAAATCTGTCAACTGTCATAGAAGGTCATAGAGGTGGCACTGTTAATGTTATCACTGCTACTGAGAACACTGTTCTTAGCACTGAGCAGTAGTGGTGGGGCAGAAAACACCAAACTGTTAAAAAAAACTGCTTTTCTATAAACGACAAACAAACTGCTTTTTCAAACGAAAACAAACAGTTGGATTTGGACTGATTTGTGATTTGTTAAACAAGGAACGGCTTTCCCCACTACCACACCTACGTTCTATTCGAACGTTGCCGCATGCGCTAAAACTGTTTTCCTGCTAACTGCTTTTCTTCTTCCTGCTTTTATGCTTTATTTCAAAGTTGCTTGTTGCTTGTAGTGAAGTAAGAACTGTTTGGTCAATGTCAAAGTTTATCTATATTTAGTTGCAAGTTGTAGTAACAACCTCTCACATTTTGTACATACAGAGCCTAATTTTATTTAAACATATTTTTTATATTTATTATCAATCATCAATATTTTTTAATCAACTAAAAATATTCTAAATCGTTTGAATTTTGGTAAATATGCAAAGGACTATTTAATTTTTAAGTAAAAAAAATAATGCTTCTATTAGAAATTAATTGCATTTTGTAAATATAAAATGGCTTACATAACTATTACGTTTTGAGAATGTAATTTAATTATTACTACACTTGTAAGGATTATTTTTATCCTTTCTAAATGCTTTATACCCAAAAACAGTTAAGGACATTGTGGTAATGGGAATGAAAAGTATCCTTAGAAAACTTAACGTTTGTGCTTTATGTTTTAGCTGCAAATACAACTTTGAGTTTCAGTTTTCTAAACCTGTTTTCTTCCAACTGTTTTAAAAAGCAGCTTTTTTTGTTCAACAAACAGTTTGTTGACGTTTTTAAAAAAAAACAGAAACGCCCATCTCTACCGAGCAGTGAGCAGTTGTGTTTGCTCTTTATTAGAGGTGAACATACATTTTCTACGCCGGGTAACTGCTTGCGCATTAACATTTACTCTACCGACTTGGTCATGCGCGTTATCACATTCTTAATACGTAGTGCTTTGTTCGGTCTTGTAGTTGTTAAAATGGCGTCCGTTCAATTAAATAGGATGTTCACCCAACAACCGTGTCAGGTCCTTAAATATATATATATATATATATATATATATATATATATATATATATATATATGTACTAGGCTTTCATCCCGAGGACCCAGGTTCGATTCCCGGCCGGGGCTTGGCATTTTCATACGCTATAAATCATCCCATCGTCTGCATTAGCCCAAGTGTGCACAATAGTCGGACGTTAAAAAAATTAATATTTTTTTAAATAATGGTTTTTTATCGTTTCAGCTATCAAAAATTCGTTACCTACTTTCGCGTGGCAGCAATTTAGAGGTTACGCGGGTCATTTTTATTTTCGATTTTTATCGTATTCCCGTATTTTCCGCACTTTTATATTTTGGGCTATTGCTTTTGGGCTTGTAATAAAGCGTTCAAGCGAAAAAAATTACCGAACAATCTAAAACAGCCCACACTGCGTACTTATCAAATCTAAACGTGCCAATTTTAAGCAAATCATTTTAAAAAGAAGCTGAAGTTCTAATTTTAAAATTCTCTACTTAAAAAACTCGAACAAACTTAAACACGAATTGACAGATTAAAACATTTGATTTTGTACAACACCCATATTTCATTAATCTTTGCTAATTATCTTTAAAATTATGTTTGTAATTATTGTTTGATAGATGCGTTGACCTTGTGGATGTATATTTAGAGCTGCGGTTTTACGGTGAGCCAATTTTAAAATTTAAACCGAAATTTCTATTCTAATTTTATGAAGTTCGAATATTATCCTGGAGTTTATATAAAACCAACTGTACAATTTTTTTAAAACTTAGCATATTCGTTAAAAGTTTTTGATATTTTAAAAAGATTTAGAAATAAAAAAACGATATTGTACATAAATGGAAATCAAAATGTAGCTTAAACTTAATGTAGAACGTTTAGTAATTTTGAAGGTTGTCTATAACGACTAAAGAGACCTTATGTGTAAAAATTTGAAATGACAGAACTATTTGCACATTAATTTTAATGAAACGAGTTTTAACATTTCTTCTGATGAGGTGAAATTAAATAATGTGATATTTTTGCTTCAAGCGAGATTAACTGTCAGTACAGAATCCTGAGATCAGAAAATGAGCACAGTAAAACAGGGTGGGCACCCTCATTCAGGGGTTGACAGTGTTCATTTATTAACACTCTTTGTACAGATGCAGTGAGACAATGCGGTTCGCTTATAGAACCGTTAAGGAATTACAGACTGCATCAATATCTCCTGGCACTGGTCAATAAGCACGTGACCGTAGGGCAGAGGGGGGAACGTTGTTGAGAAGTTGATATTTTCATTGGTTTTGACGTTGTTTTGATTGTTTCTGCTACTATCCGTTCAAATAACATTTATCAGCTCGACAGTTTCCAAAAACAATGGTGTGTTTTGAGCGTTTCCTAGATGTTCAAAGATGTTTTTGGAAAAAAATAGTTTATAGACGATAATATAAAAACGTATGATAAACTATATTAATAATGGAAGAAACAACAAAATAAACGATACGAAAATATTGCACAAATTCTCTCACATTCAGTTGAATTAATTAATAGAGTCTTAAATGGAAAAAAAGAAGATTTACTGTGTTCAGTATAATTATCTGCCTTCCCTAGCTTCGTCAATTCTACTTTCGTTGACGCGTTTCGGAGAACCTCCATCGTCAAAAACTATATCTATACTATATAGTTTTTATAGTATATGACGAAGCTAGAGAAGGCAGATCATTATACTGAACACAGTGATAATAATCCTAGCAGAAAAGAAGAAGAATATAAAAATAATTTCAAAGAAGATTTACGTTAAAATTTTAAGCATTTTTTGAACAAAAAATGGCTTGAATAAGACAATTCCAAGATGCGGCCAAACTACAATTGTATGCCATATTTCAAGAACACCGGATAGTAAGTTTAATCTCAATAGATAGATCTGAAAACATATATATCTATCAAAATATTTCCGGCAGAGGCAGCTGAAATGAGCAGCTGTTGGGTTTAGCGATCCCACCGTACCTCTAGCTCATGCTTCTATCATTCATGTACTCAAAACACACACACACACACACACACACACACACACACACATTCACTACTCTACATAACCTGGCTAATTCTAAAGTGCTGATGGAATAAATGACACCATGGTGTAAATGGTGTATCAAATGGAGCCGTGGGATTATCAGTGCACTCATGAAGTTATAGCTACTCATTTTTATGAATAAGGGTGTACATAGAATGAGCGAGAATTCACCGCACAACGGAAGCTGGCCAAGTGGGGCGCAACCTCCGTGATAAGGGTAAAAAGGGGGGAGAATTGAATGCCAATTAGCAGAACAAGCATATGCAAGTATCTCAATAATAAATTGGGAAGTCACCAATTAGAAGTGGGGAAGTTACCCACCTTGAATGCTCTACAAATCCTAGACTTTATAAGGAGACTAGGACTGCAGAAAATGCTGCAACTGAGTATCTCGGGAATACATAAACGGGGCGAAATGCAGTAGTAACTCTAGGAAGTCATTCATTCATTTGAAAATCTTAGTTTCTAACGATCACCGTACTTTCTATATTATATTTCGTTGTAGGCCGTGTATATAAGTTTAGAAATTATCCGAATACAAGAAGAATACTAAGAATCAAATTTAGAAGGGCAAATAGGGCTAAAAAATTTGCAAAACTCGTGCATATTTATTTAAATATGCACTGTCGCTGCCATAATTATTTAAAAAATGCCAAACAACATAACTGAAGCAAAGCTTTTGATGTTATCTTTAGCAAAAGGAGTGAATAGAAAAATTATCCCGAACTTTTTTATGTAACGGAAATATGAAACGGAAACGAGCAAACGTATTTCGTCTCTATATTTCTGTCTCTTTTTCTTTCTCCTTTTCGATAACAGTATATACGTATTATATGAAAACGTTGTTTTGCTTTGGTTTCGGTTTTTTTCCATAGTTGAAGAACACGTGCACGTTGTAACCGTTTATAATACATTCGAAATAAAATATAGGGTCCGCCAGTGAAACGGGATGATTAAATAAAGATTGTTGAAAAAAAAACTTTTTTAATATTTGTTTAGTAAATAATTGAAAGTACAAGAATTTTTTTTTTAACGTCCGACTATTGTGCACACTTGGGCTAATGCAGACGATGGGATCCCATCGGATTTATAGCGTATGAAAATGCCAAGCCCTCGCCGGGAATCGAACCCGGGTCCTCGGGGTGAAAGCCCAGTACGCTATCAACTAGGCCACCGAGACGGCTGAAACTACAAGAATAGCCATTATGGGTACAACATGAAAAAATATTATTTTCAAACACTACGTCTACCAAATGTCCTCAAAGGCATTCCTGGAGCCTGGCTTGGAAGTTTTGCATGACCTCTCGCAGCATGTTGACAGGTATTGCTGCAATCTCGACTACAATTCGTTGTTTGAGGGCTTGAATGGTTATGGGTGTTTGAAACACTTTTGTTTTTAGGTATCCCCGTAAAACAAAAACAGGTACCCCCCCCCAGATGTGTCACTTATTCCAATGCGAAGGGCATGTTGTTTTGCTGATCGACGAGGACTTCTAACCATAGCCTGTTGAAAAACTGCGATGTTTTCAGGTGTTCGAACAGTTTTTACACTCCAGCCTCTTTTTAAGACATTGATCCCGTTTGCTCGAGCTTGTTTATCCATGTTAGAATTGCATTGTCTGACGGAACAGGCTGGTTACGCGGTATGTTAAAATGACGTCGGAAAGCACGTTGTTTGCAAAAACATTTCGCCATTTTGATAATACGCTTTCACAGCGTAGCCGCGTTGTTCAACCGTCCAACAATTCATTGCAACTAAATGGTAGATTGTGCAGGTGGTGACGCGCCAGTAACCATTGCCAACTTTGTCTCAAGGCCACCTACAATCATCCCGCTTCATTGGCGGCATTTTTAATAATTGTTTTTAATATTGCTAGTTTTTAACATGACCTGAAACTTATTATAGCCTAACAGCTGTTGAATGAAATCAGCTGATCGTTACGAATTAATGTAAAACAACTGATCTTTTGCTATAACTACAGTAAATAATATCTAAGCTAGGTTCACGTATTTACTTTTTATCAAAACAAGATTCTTTTAAACATATCTTCAAACTAATTATATATTCAGCAAAGATATCATTAACAAAAGTTTCGCTTGTGTCGGTAACTGGCCGAGTTCTACACGTGTACTTTTTTATAGATATTACTTGCTGTGTGACCAATAGCCTAAAGCAGAAAACTTGACTTATAAACCTGAACGGTTCAAAAAATTAGAAGCATTCTATTCATTAGGTGTTCTATGAAACCTTGAGAAAGCAATGTTATATTCCTCAAGGTCAGTTCAAGGGAGAAGGAGAAAGTTGTAGGCCAAGGGAAAGTGTCCAGATGCAGATGGCACATTTCTGTTTGCTGAAAATAGACTTTGTTTCTCCAGACTATAAAGTCGATGTTTTCCAACTATAATTTCTTTTTCCTTGTTTAGGAAAAACAGTTTCTACGTAATTCATATTAAACTAAATACAGTATTGACCAAACCATTTACACAGTCGGAAAAATCTTAATACTAACGGTTTCTTTCTCTTCCAAATAATCTCAAGCTCTCGCAAAAAGTTCGGAAAGCTGTCGTGATTAAAATGTGTGCTCATTGTCGTTACCGATTGAATTACGTATTTTCCATCGGAAATTCTTCAAAATGGGTTCAACTTGGTTGACATTATAAGCACACAGGATGACATCGCAAACTTGGACGCCAATAGTTGAAGCCTAAATTAGTTCGATTGGTTCTAACTGAACGACGTAGATATATTTTGCGATGACTCAACAATTTCTAGTTAAAAACCTTTCGGAAAATAACTCCCCCCAAAAGTAACAAAAATAACGTTCGCTCATAGGTAATCCAAAAATATCCGATATACTGTTAAATATCACAAAATCAGTTCATTTTCATTAAAATTTCAGCCCTGTAAGAAGGCAGTGTAGGAAATTTGAAATAGAAGAAATTACGATTCGGAATTAAATTTGAAAAAAACGAAATTAAACTCTGACGGTAGTCGAGGTTTTTTGATTTTTTAAATTTATTTTCTGAACCTAAGTTTTTATTAATTACATTTTTTTTGTGTTTAACTTCCGACTATTGTGCAAACTTGGGCTAGTGCAGACGATGGGATGATTTATAGCGTGTGAAAATGCCAAGCCCTGGCCGGGAATCGAACCCGAGTCCTCGGGGTGAAAGCCCAGTACGCTACCAACTAGGCCACCGAGGCGGCTTTTATTAATTACAATTTAGTACACTAGTTAAAGCTGTAGATTCCTAATGTAACTATCGTTTTTCCGCCAGGAATGTTGTAATTTTGTAGAGTACATATCTCTGTCTTTCCTAGCTTCAAATATTTTATATTGTTGACGGGTTTCGGAATACTTCCATTTTCAAAACGTTTTACTCTGCTAACTTTATGAGTAAACTAGAAAGTTTTTAAAATGGAAGTATTCGGCGCGTCAACAAACATAGTGTTTGAAGCCGCCTCGGTGACCTAGTTGGTAGCGTACCCCGAGGACCCGGGTTCGATTCCCGGCAAGGGCTTGGCATTTTCACACGCTATAAATCATCCCATTCGTCTGCATTAGCCCAAGTGTGCACAATAGTCGGACGTTAAAAAAAAAAAATAAAAAAATTAAAAAAAATTTAAGTTTTTGAATTTAGAGATATGCACTCTACAAAAAAACTCTAATCTGATTAAACTATTTTGAGAAAATATTACTATGTTTTTTGGCAGCTAGGTTTGAAAAGACACTTTTAATAAACTACCCCAACTATCCTTTTAATAAATTATCCTTTTTGCCTAACCAATCAGGCTGCTAAATGTTTTGTACAAGGCATAAACATGTGACATAACATTCAAAACCGCGCATGGACTTTCTACAATACTGTTTCTTCACAAGTTGCAATAGTTTATGAACAAATAATGGCAAGTGACAAACTTTAATGCAGGAAGTGGCCAACAGGTTTAATGTTTATTTACAATTCCACTTCAGTATGCGAATGGCAAACATCTGAAAGCGATTTGTGAAAGCATTCAGCTACGTTGTGTGTGCAGCTACTGCTGAGGTCAAACAAGTAAGTTTCTGTCGATTTATAAACGAATTCCGTGTTAAATAAAATATTATAGTGATATATTTTAAGAAGACAAAAATTTTTTTTTTTTTAGGTTAAGACAGAGTGTAATTTTAATCATTGATTAAATATTTAGAAAAGGTTAATTTTAATGTTTTTTTTATAAAAAAAGAAAATAAATAAATAAATAGTAGGCAACTAAAAAAGAAACATATCTTCGCTTTAAAAGATAAATAGTTTTTGGAATCATTTAAAAAATTAACACATTATCGACATATAGTAATTACGGCTCGCTGACGTGATAGAAGCAAATTTAAAGTGGTGATCTCACCGTCAGCGTTAAAATCTGTATATATCAGCATTTCAAACTTTCAAATTGCTTTCATAACATTAACATCATTTTTAACCGCCTTAAAATTTCTTAATTTCAACTGACTTTAATCGATGATTTTCGTAAATTCAAAAATTATAATGTATGCAGTTTTTTAAGGCATAACCTTAGGGCGACTTATTTCACATCCTACGATGAAAAATTATATTTTCAAAAATATTTATGACAAAAGTGTTATGAATTTTTAAACGCAAATTTTGGAAACCATCACACTCGAGCAATACATGTTGTATTGTGATGGTTTCCCTACAGAACTCGCATTCAGGTGGGTCCTCGCGTCCCATCAGAAATCCATGCGTTAACATGGAGTGACCAATGCGAAGGCGTGTAATCACAACCTCTTCTCTACGACTTGCACGTATTGACGACCCTCAAGGACGAACAGTATTTTTAATTACTCTCAATTTATTACTGCTTGTAGCTGCCCATTCATTTTCCCACTGTAGAAGAATTAAATGTTTTACGTGACAAAGAAAGTCAGACAAGATTACACGTTGAGTGCATGGCGGCAGAAAAGTTGCTTCCTTTGCCGCATTATCCGCTACAGTGTTTCCAAATATTCCACAGTGACCAGAAATCCAGATAAATGATACTCTTGCACCTCGTAGTTCAAGTCTATGGACAGAGCACATACTTGAACCAGAGGGTTTACCGAATACATATCCCGGATTGCCTGGAGCGCACTTTTAAATCGGAACAAACTACGTAATGCAAACTATCGAATTCGATTGTGTTCAGAGCCTTTAAGATGGCATATTATTTAAACATATTTGGCACTTTATGTGAGAAAGTTTTTGTATTCATACAGGATGTTTCTCGGCCGGCTAATATTCAACACCATCATAGAATGTCCGTGGACGTCTTCAGTGTGCATCGCTTTGGCACTTTTTGCTTTTGTGTACAAGAGAAGCAGGACAAGATTGGTGGATCTGATGAACCGTATACCAGGGCCTCCTGGATTGCCGGTTATCGGTAACTGTGTGGAAGTCAATGTCGACCATGATGGTAAACATAAGATTATAACATTATTTTCTTAAACTATGCGATACTAACAGAAACTGGCAATAAGCTATATTATCGCTTTAAATCTTCTTGGGTTCTAAAAATATCTTTTAAAACGAATTCATTTAGAAATACAATTAAAATTTTGAACTTGTACTGTTTTTAGGATGTATCAGTGAAAAGGCAAAAGTAGTATCCATTTTAACATTTATCATGTTTAGCACTGGTTCTGAGGTTCTGAGGTTCTGAGGTTCTGAGGTTCTGAGGTTCTGAGGTTCTGAGGTTCTGATGTTGATTTTGGGCATTGCTTGATGCGAGTGCACAAATTTATATTGATATTTTTTATTTTATTTTTTTAGCCCTCAATGGAGCACATTTAGTCAATTTTGGTTCTTTTGGGCTTTCAACTTTGGTTCTTTTAGGTTTTGAGATTCTCCCAATACTTTTTCAGTCTTATAGATCTCTGTAGTCTAACTTCCTCCGAGTAAAAGGCAACTCTTTTTGTTCCTTCTTTAAATTTTAATCTAGTGTTTTTATCCCTAAGAATTGGTTTTTCCCTTCCTTCTTTCAGATGTTCCTCCGTTATCCCTAATTCTTTTAGGTCCTGTTCCACTTCCCTAATAATTCTTTGCTTTCATCTTGAGTTGATAATTTAGGAGTTTCTTTGTCAGTCTTTCTTCTGGTAGCCTTATTAGGTGTCCATGAAAAGCCAGTATCCTCTTTCTAATATTATCTAACAGATGTTCATTATCCTGATAGATGGCTGAACTTTGCAGAGGTCTGTATGTTACTTCTACCATGTGTTTTTTGTTGATAATGGTTCTCAATATTTTCCTTTGCACTTTTTGAAGCTCCTCTGTTCTGCTCCGGCTTCTTAGATTGAATAAAGTTTCCGCGGCATAAGTCACTTCCGGTCTTGTGACCGTATTGTAATGTCTGATCTTCGACTTTATGGAAAGCGACTTTTTCTTATATGTCGATTATATTTATATTGATATATAATAGTATATTAAATTTTACTATACTTCCATTGATATACTTAAGTACACTATTTACAAAATAACAAATAAATGTTATATTAATATTGTAATTTTTTTTTATTTAATAAAATACAATACAGTGAATGGATTAGTTGGAATGCAGATGAAGGCAAGGCAATGGAATCCAGGAAAAACAAACTTGAATTGGCCTTCCAATTGACGAAAGAAACATACAATAAGAAATCCCTTTCATGGGGGTCCAAAATTAAACATTATAAAACAGTGATCAAGCCGGAAGCACTGTACGCAGCAGAAACATTAACCATGAATCGCATAGGCCAGATAGAAAAGCTTGAAATAACGGAAAGGAAAATCTTAAGAAAAATTATAGGAACAAAATTTCAGGATAATAAGGTAGTATATATAAGAAATGAAGCTCTCTATAAGAAGATTGAAAAACTGTCAGATACTATGAGAAAAAGGAGAATACATTTTTACGGCCATCTTCTTAGAATGAACTCCAATAGATTAACGAAACAAGTGTTTGATTTTTTCCATAATCGTAAAACAAAACCGAACTGGTTTAAAGAAATTGAAAAAGACCTAATAGAATTAAAAATTACAGAAAATTCACTGCTTGACCAAACTGCTAAGATAATTACCAAAGACGAAAGAATAAGATTCCAAGATAAAACCAAAATAAAACCTAAACCTATCATTTCAGAAGAGGAGAGGAAAAGAAGATCAGAAAGAATGAAGAGCTACTGGGAACAAAGAAAAGTGCAGCGCGCAAGAAATGATTAATTCAGCGTACCCCAAAGAGGGTGAAACGAAAAGAAGAAGAAAATACAATACATATAATTAAACAATAAATATGTGCCGTGTTTTCGAACAAATTATCGTAATTAAAATAAAAAGAATGAGTTCACATGACGCATGATTTTTATTTTTATTTCAATAACAAAATTAATTTTATTAACACCAAATTGAAAGATTGAGTTTTGTATCAGTGACTAAATTTTTAGACTGACAAATATCAAAATATCTAATTAAAATTAGATGACTATAGATAAAGAGTACAAGGACATTGCAAAATTTTTTCTCACATTTAATCTTATATAAAAAATCTGGTTCAGAATTTATCGACAAAAACAGGAAGATCAGATAATTTATCAATTTTTAGTTATAAAGTATTTCGATAAATTAGAATCAAGTTTACAAGTTTAATTAATAAACCCGTGCGAAATCTCACACTATGGAAATTTTCAGTAAACACAGCCTTATGAATAAGAGTAGTCGTTGGGGTGAGGGCGGTAGTTGGAATAAATCGAAAAGTGATCAATTAATAATAGATAAATGCACGATGGAAGGAGAAATCACAAATATATTTGTGTAAAAACAGCTTTCAAAACACGTGTTTAGTACGCGAAACGCTTGTCTCGGCTTGTACGACGGGCAGGGATAGGGGACTATCAGTAGGGCCGCATAACCTGTAAGTTTAATGACTTTAAAGTAAATACTGAAATTGTTTTAAGCACGTCATGCACAGAAGTGGCGTTTTAATGGGACTGTCTATTCGTGATTAATAAGTTAACTTTCTTAAAATGTACAAAATATTGTGTGATTTGTGATGCCGCGCATGCGCATCCATGATGCCGTTTTGCCTATGGCAGTTAAAAGTGTCTTTTATGTTAAAATTTTCCACAAACAGTAAGTTTCAGCGTAAAATCGTTTTGTAATGTCAGAAGCCGTTTAAAAATCTTTCTAAACATATCTGATTTATGCCTGTACGAATAGTATGTGCTGAGAAAAGGGATGTTTACTCGAGAAATAATATATTTGATACTTTACACATACATGGGTACATTAAATGAGAAGTCAGTTTTAAAATATACTAGCCTATTTGTCTGTGTCAAAGCATTGTTTGGCAAATGTTTGGGTAGCCTATTTGTCTGTGTCAAAGCATTGTTTGGCTAGCCTATTTGTCTGTGTCAAAGCATTGTTTGGCAAATGTTTGGGTAGCTTATTTGTCTGTGTCAAAGCATTGTTTGGCAAATGTTTGGGTAGCCTATTTGTCTGTGTCAAAGCATTGTTTGGCAAATGTTTGGGTAGCCTATTTGTCTGTGTCAAAGCATTGTTTGGCAAATGTTTGGGTAGCCTATTTGTCTGTGTCAAAGCATTGTTTGGCTAATGTTTGGGTAGCCTATTTGTCTGTGTCAAAGCATTGTTTGGCAAATGTTTGGGTAGCCTATTTGTCTGTGTCAAAGCATTGTTTGGCAAATGTTTGGGTAGCCTATTTGTCTGTGTCAAAGCATTGTTTGGCAAATGTTTGGTGCTTTCAGAGATATTTGAACGACTGGTCGGAGTGCGCAACATGTGGGGCAGAAGCCTAGGCTACAGCAAAGCGTGGCTTGGAAATAAGCCTTATGTGTTCGTCAGCAAAGCTACGGCGTTGGAAGTAAGTTTTTCAAGCTCCTTCACTGACTGTTTTTGTTTTTCCTGGAAAAAATATCTGTTGAAACTTCCGGTCTGTCAAGTTGTATCTCTTATGGCACAGAAATATTACAATTATTTTACCAAAAATCAATAAAAACTTAAATCGGCTTTAGGGCCTTTATCTCTTTAGTCTTTGCTCAAATTTGGTCAGTTTGAGATTCAAAACTGAACTAACTTCTCTAATAAATCTGTAATAAATCTGAAATACGAGGTGTGTTCAGAAAGTAACGAGAATTTTTAAAATTCGCGGGCTTGGAGAGTCCGATTGTCAAACGTTTTTTTAATGAAGTTGGTGTACATGCCCTTGAAGTATGATAAAACTTTCAGCTGTTTTCATTCTTGACTTTGTCTGTGACAGCCACTAAGGTTAGACGTGTTTTTATGAGCTCGGCGATTTTCGTTTGTTAAAAGAAATGGATCAAAGGATGTGTATCAAATGTTGAGTAAAAAATGGAATAAAGTGTAAAAAAGTGTGTGAAATGTTAACAAAGGCCTATGGTGAGTCTGCTTTGAGTAAAGCAAGAGTTTACGAGTGGTATAAGTGTTTCTAAGAAGGCCGTAAAGACGTTGAAAATGACGAACGTCCTGGACGCCCCAGCACATCAACAACCGATGAAAACGTGGAAAAAGTGAAAGAAATGGTTATGAACAATCGCCGAATCACAATTAGAGAGGTCGCTGATGATGTTGGCATATCGATTGGATCATGTCATGACATTGTTTCCAGTGTTTTGTGTATGAAACGCGTGGTAGCAAAATTCGTTCAAAAAATTGTTGAATTTTGAACAAAAACAGCGGCTAATGGAAGTTGCTCAGGAGTCACTAAATGAAGTCAATGATGATGCATAATTACTGAAACGTATTATAACAGGTGACGAAACATGGGTTTACGGATATGACGTCGAAACTAAGGCTTAATCATCCCAGTGGAGGCATTCTGGCTCACCAAGCCGAAAAAGGCTCGACAAGTGCGGTCGAAGGTGAAGGTAATGCTCACTGTGTTCTTTGATATTAATGACATAGTGCATCATGAATTCCTGCCACTAGGTGAAACGTTCAATAAGGAGTACTACCTACAAGTTCAACGCCGTTTGCGTGAAGCAATCCGAAAAAAACGCCCGGATCTATGGAAAAACAATTCATGACTTTTGCACCACGATAATGCACCAGCTCACATTTCATTGCTTGTTCGTGAATTTTTGGCCAAAAACAGTACTGTAACGATGCCCCAGCCTCCATATTCGCCAGACATAGCCCCGTGTGACTTTTTCCTATTTCGAAAAATAAAGAGAATCTTTAAGGGTCGTCGTTTTACAGCCGTAGATGACATTAAAAGCGCATAGCTGAAAGAACTAAAGGCTATCTCAAAGATCGAGTTTGAGAAGGATTGGAAGAAGCGCTGGCACAAGTGCATAATCTCCAATGGGGTCTGTTTTGAAGGCGACAATATCAATGTGGAAGAATAAATAAATATTTTGTTCAAAAAATTAAAATTCTCGTTACTTTCTGAACACACCTCGTAAATACAAGGGTTACACCTGTTCATTACGATCACTGCAGCTGTTTTCTTCCTGCCTCCAGTAACCCAGCTCGCTACACCTACACCAGCAAAAAACAAAGCTCCTATATTATATAATACTGTAATATCAGCTCGCTACTATAAAGATATGCAACGTTATCAGTACTTTATTTGCTTTATACGGTAAAAACATTTTAGCAAGTCTATATGTATAAATATCTAAAATCTTAGCGAACAAATTATTTGTGTCTGTAATATCCTGTCACCACTTTTGGATCCATCACCTTTCAGTTCTCAGATTGTTGCAGTTCCATGAATCAAGCAAGGCCTCTCGTTTGCCTATTTAGTAAACGTATCACTCTGACCTGACTTTCCTAAGTTTTCAAAGATTTTTTTCTTACAACATATATTTATTTCGTTAAAATTCTTACCGTTAACAGCTGTTTTACTTTCCTCGGTTTCATAACCTAAAACAATATGCCTGTTTGTTTTCCTAACATTGTCCTTCCACTTATCAATGGCGCTCTTTTTCGTTTAGCGCCTATCTTCAATTAAGGCCACTTCCTCTATCATTCTTATTATTATTAGCGGCGATGATAACCTTAACGGTTTTTCGCCGGAAAAAAAGTATCATTATCACTCATTTTCAGTTAAATTATTACCGTAAACATTACTCTAATATTATCAATACAACTAACCTGTTGTTGAAAACAAAACAAAAATATTCTTTATGATGGTCAAAAAGTTGTCTATTGTAAAATCAGCTGACTGAAATCGTTCTGCCAACCTTGAAATACAAAATTACCTCATGAAACTAGGTAGGCAGATAGAATAGAATAAGGGGAATCGATTTCTGAAGTCCCTGCAAAAAAGGGCAATTTGGCCTCTATTCTAGCTGCAGCAGTATGTACTCCAGCTGCAACTATAAACGTTAAGAAATAAAAAAAAAAAATTGAACACCATTACAGATTACGCAGATAGAAGATAAAATTTTGTATCAACATCAAGTGTTTTTTTCAAAACGGTTAAAGTTACTTTGTTCAATATATATATATATATATATATATATATATATATATATATATATATATATATATATATATATATATATTGCCTTCCCTAGCTTCGTCAATTCTACTTTCGTTGACGCGTTTCGGAGAACCTCCATCTTCAAAAACTATATCTATCCAAAAGATAGTTATAGTTTTTGAAGATAAAGATTCTCCGAAACGCGTCAACGAAAGTAGAATTGACGAAGCTAGGGAAGGCAAATATATATACTGAACAAAGTGACAATAATCCTAGCAGAAAAGAAGAATAATATAAAAAGAATTTCGGTTAAAGTTAGGTTATGTATTGCACAACACCAAGATATCACGATAAGCGTGAATAACCTAACATTACTATTTTTGTAGATTATATAAGAACAAAATCAAAAACGATTGATAAGATAAAAAAGTGTTTGATGATTATTAATTAAAAGTATAAGTAGTATTGTTGTGTGGGGATGTAGCTCAGTGGTAGAGCGTTCGCTTTGCATGTGAAAGGCCCCGGGTTCGATCCCCGGCATCTCCACTTTATATTTTACAAAAAAATCGGTTTACTTTATAACATTTCCAAAGAGTAGAAAAATATACGATAAATAAGAAATACATTGATGTTTTTCAATATTTTTGACTGTAAGGTGATTTTGTATTATAGACTTTTTTCAAAAAAAAAAAAAAAAAATGGACGTAAATGAGTCCCAAAACTAACAAAAAGTGTTCGGAATTTGTATTATTCTAAATAAAATTGTAATTTACAGTAGTATACCATTATCAAATAAAAACTGTTAATATTTTTTCAAAAATTAAACAGAAAAAAATTCTTTTAATGTACTTCTAAATCAGTAGACTACTGTATTTTACAAATTTTGCTTTAGACATTTGCGACTAATTTCATAAAATTAAAAAGAGAGACATAAAATTGTTTTAACTCGTGAAACCTTTTTCTTTTCACAGACACTTAGTAATAATTTTGGTTACTGTATAACTAATATCTTCACGTACGGAAAGATATGCAAGTTCTCGGATATTACAATACATTTTGGACACTCTCTCCTGCTGTTTCTTTTGGAGAATATAAACTCACATTTAAGAGTTGTCATTAAAAATATTTTGTAGGCCAAAAGTTGTTGAAGGTATTCATTCACCTCTGCAGTGTTCCAGTGTTTTGGTTTGTCTGCGATTTTTGTTTTTTAGTGGTCGAAGTGCTTGAGGACCTTAACAAACCTTTTCTTTTAGACAGCCCAAGGTAATCAGGAACCATCAAGTCTAAAGACAGAGATGTCTAATGTATGTCACACAACTGCGAGAAGGAAAACTTTTCCTTTGGACAGCCCAAGGTAATCAGGAACCATCAAGTCTGAAGACAGAGATGTCTAATGTATGTCACAACTGTGAGAAACAAACCTTTTCTTTTAGACAGCTCAAGGTAATCAGGAACCATCAAGTCAGAAGACAGAGGTGTCTAATGTATGCCACAACTGTGAGAAAAAAACCTTTTCTTTTAGACAGCCCAAGGTAATCATGAACCACCACGTCTGAAGACAGATGTCTAATGTATGTCACAACTGTGAGAAACAAACCTTTTCTTTTAGACAGCCCAAGGTAATCAGGAACCATCAAGTCTGAAGACAGAAGTGTCTAATGTATGTCACAACTGTGAGAAACAAACCTTTTCTTTTAAACAGCCCAAGGTAATCAGGAACCATTAAGTCTGAACACAGAGATGTCTAATGTATGTCACAACTGTGAGAAACAAACCGTTTCTTTTAGACAGCCCAAGGTAATCAGGAACCATCAAGTCAGAAGACAGAGGTGTCTAATATATGTCACAACTGTGAGAAACAAACCTTTTCTTTTAGACAGCCCAAGGTAATCAGGAACCATCAAGTCAGAAGACAGAGGTGTCTAATGTATGTCACAACTGTGAGAAACAAACCGTTTCTTTTAGACAGCCCAAGGTAATCAGGAACCATCAAGTCAGAAGAAAGAGGTGTCTAATGTATGTCACAACTGTGAGAAACAAACCTTTTCTTTTAGACAGCCCAAGGTAATCAGGAACCATCAAGTCAGAAGACAGAGGTGTCTAATGTATGTCACAACTGTGAGAAACAAATCTTTTCTTTTAGACAGCCCAAGGTAATCAGGAACCATCAAGTCAGAAGACAGAGGTGTCTAATGTATGTCACAACTGTGAGAAACAAACCTTTTCTTTTAGACAGCCCAAGGTAATCAGGAACCATTAAGTCTGAACACAGAGATGTCTAATGTATGTCACAACTGTGAGAAACAAATCTTTTCTTTTAGACAGCCCAAGGTAATCAGGAACCATTAAGTCTGAACACAGAGATGTCTAATATATGTCACAACTGCGAGAAGCAAAACTTTTCTTTTGGACAGCCCAAGGTAATCAGGAACCATAAAGTCTGAAGACAGAGGTGTCTAATGTATGTCACAACTGTGAGAAACAAACCTTTTCTTTTAGACAGCCCAAGGTAATCAGGAACCATCAAGTCAGAAGACAGAGGTGTCTAATGTATGTCACAACTGTGAGAAACAAACCTTTTCTTTTAGACAGCCCAAGGTAATCAGGAACCATCAAGTCAGAAGACAGAGGTGTCTAATGTATGTCACAACTGTGAGAAACAAAACGTTTCTTTTAGACAGCCCAAGGTAATCAGGAACCATTAAGTCTGAACACAGAGATGTCTAATGTATGTCACAACTGCGAGAAGCAAAACTTTTCTTTTGGACAGCCCAAGGTAATTAGGAACCATAAAGTCTGAAGACAGAGGTGTCTAATGTATGTCACAGCTTTGAGAAACAAACCTTTAATCGAAAATTTGTCTTACAATTTGGATTGTACCTCTTTTTGTTCGAACTGAAATTGCAGGTTTCGCGTTGTCTTAGATCATAATTGTTCAGAAAATAAATATAAAATGTTGGTTTATTAGTAAGTTTATTTCACCGTGAAAGTTCGTATCTGGTAAAAATTACGATCATCGGGTAAGTCCAATGGAAGAAATTTGCGTCAACATTTTGTTACTTGTTAACTAACGTTTTTTTTTAATTTTTAGGCTATATGGGACCACTTTGAGTCAATATTTCGGTCTCTTCTTCTTATCCGTGTTAGTGCACTGTGAGGAATTCAACTTCTTCCTACAATACTCCTTCATCCTATCCGATTTCCGCTTCCTGACCTCGTCTGACACCTCCACCGCCTCTCGTCGTTCCGGCTTTCTTCCGTCAAACTTGAAGTTTTTCAGAATGCTTCTGATTCTCGTTCTGTCCGGTGCATCCTAGATCTGCAAACCGATCTCTTGCAGATCTTTCAGAGTCTGCGAGACGTAGTGTCCTTGCGTTTCCTATTAATAACTAACGTTCAAAGGAATGCAATCATTTAGTTGAACTACGATTTTTTCGAACAACAAGCTATTTTGTTTGTTGAATAAGACATTTTGTATATGTAGAAAAATATATTGAACTTTTATAAGTTTTAAAACAGCGGCATTTTGAAATGAATTAACACCATTAATTTAAATATTCAATGCTTTATTTTGCAGCCAATTTTAAGCAGCATGCGTCATATTGAGAAGAGTGACGATTACGTTTATCTAAGGCCGTGGCTGGGTACTGGTCTACTCACCAGCTCAGGTAACACAATAATTATATTCGTCATTCTATGAAAGCACAGTGTGAGAGCATTGCAGCAATTCTGTTTAAGGTGAATACAATACTCCGCGATAATGAAGAAAAACTAAGGAACTGTGGTTAAAGAGTAGGGACTCGACCTCTCACTTGCACATTTTTTTCTCTACGAAATTTCAGATTTATAAAAGGGGAATGGAGTAAATATTGAAGTAAAATAATTGTATAATTAAGTTTAAAATGCTAACATGAATAAAATAAGCCAAATATTATTTATAAATTTTGATATTAATTACTACAATTTTGGCGCCAAACGATTCAAAGAATATTAAAATGCAGTAGGCCGATGATGATGTCATAACAGAAGCAAAGCCAAGCTGTTCAAATTGAGATTCAGTTTCAAATTGTCGATCCAAGGTGTATTATGTAAAATTAGTTCAGAATTTTCATAATTGTATTGAAACCCATAAGATTTAGTTTTTTAATAAACAAAGTTAAATATTGAGAAGAAATATGGAAATTAAAAAATTATTATTAAGTATCAGTGTAATTTTGAATTAACTGAAATAAGGTTATATGAATTTTTATATATTTACTTGTGATCGTTACTAGAAGAAAACATTTTGAGACTACAGATAGGGTCTATAAATTACAAAGAATGTAATTTTGAAGTTTATACGAAAAGTCAATTTTGTACAAGAGAACTATAAGATTTGTGATACCCAAGCTCAGATATAAACTGATGAACATCAATAAACTTCTACTGTATGTTGTGCTAAATCAAATAATGACAATGGTACGAATAATAATTTTGAGTGACTGTAAATAAATAATTATGGTTTTCAAATTTTAAATTTAAATATATCTGCGATCGAACTGGTAATCTGAGCTTAAGAGTGCACAAATAAAAAGCTCAATTAAAGTTATTAACTTACGAGGTGTGTTCAGAAAGTAACGAGAATTTTTAAATTTTTAATAACGTGAAGCGGGTACATCGTTTCCTGCAACAGGTGTAATCGTTGACTCCTATCTTGTACACAGGCAGTCTGGCAAAATTCAATTTCATTTGTACCGTTCTGCAACGGCAATGGCAGAAGGAAAAACATTGGCAGATTTTGCACGCTAGCCCGTCTACTTGGCATTCGGGCACGACGAAGCATTTCAGTTCGCAGCAGTATTGAGTTTTGTCTGTAAAAAAAAAATCAACGTCATACACCGGTGCACATGCTGGCAACACTCACTGTTGCACATGTTGGCAACATGCCCTTTGCGGTCGACAAGTAACCGCAGGTCTGTACTAGGCCAGTTGCAGCCGTGTCGTGGAGAAGATAAGATGCGCTGAAACAGTACAAGGCGGACATTGTACAAGCGTTCACGAGGTAAACCAAATTTTTTTCTTACTCTGTGTGTTTGATTTAAAAAAAAAAAAATGTGTATACGGTGTGGAAAAGCCACGATGGATTTTGGTTACAAAATCGAAATAAAAACAGTAGGTGGCGTGCAAACACAAGCACGAGCTCCAAAGGGTATGGCACCCAAAAATGACCAACCGTCGTCGTCGTCGCCCTCGTCCGCCAACACCACCACCACCACAGCCCCCACAGACAGACGTAGCCCTCGACTTTGACTTTGACTTTGACGTAACCCCTACCCTTGACGTCCTGGACACAGACATGTTGGACTCTACATTAGAGTCATTATCCCCTGACATGACCCTTAATACCCCTCCTCCTTTACCTCCTTCTGCTCCTTGAATCCGAGGAGCAGCGTACAAATGGCCCTTTTCAGGGCCTGCATAAACATATTCATGATTGTACTCTGTGTTTGTACACGGGGTTGGAACCGTCGTACGAGGTGGTGAAGCCCACATTACAATCCGGGGTTAAGCTGAAGGCTTAACCCCTTGAGGGAGTAGCCCTAAATCATCGCTACTTCCGGTGACTACCACTCCATGACAAAATTGTAGTCTCCCAAAAAAAAGTTTTTTTTTGCTTTATATTTAAATTTTTTTTTTGTATTTATTTTGTTTTAGGTTATTACAATATAAGATTACACCGTCAGCGTAGCGTTAGCGCACGCGCGCACACGGGAGAATCAACTCCACGCCAGTCACACAACTTAGGTTTACGGGAGAATTAATTCCGCGCCAGTGACCTACACACACACACACACACACACACACGTCTCTTAGGTTTACGGGAGAATTAACTCCGCGCCGGTGACCACACACACACACACACACACACACACACACACACACACACACACACACACACACACACACACGTCTCTTAGGTTTACGGGAGAATTAACTCCGCGCCAGCGACCTCCACACACACACACACACACACACACACACACACACACACACACACACACACACGTCTCTTAGGTTTACGGGAGAATTAACTCCGCGCCGGTGACCTCCACACACACACACACACACGTCTCTTAGGTTTACGGGAGAATTAACTCCGCGCCGGTAACCACACACACACACACACACACACACACACACACACACACACACACACACACACACACACACACACACACACACGTCTCTTAAGTTTACGGGAGAATTAACTCCGCGCCAGCGACACACACACACACACACACACACACACACACACACACACACACACACACACACACACACACACACACACACACACACGTCTCTTAGGTTTACGGGAGAATTAACTCCGCGCCGGTGACCTCCACACACACACACACACACACGTCTCTTAGGTTTACGGGAGAATTAACTCCGCGCCGGTGACCTCCACACACACACACACACGTCTCTTAGGTTTACGGGAGAATTAACTCCGCGCCGGTAACCTCCACACACACACACACACACACACACACACACACACACACACACACACACACACACACGTCTCTTAGGTTTACGGGAGAATTAACTCCGCGCCAGCGACCTCCACACACACACACACACACACACACACACACACACACACACACACGTCTATTAGGTTTACGGGAGAACTAACTCCACGCCGGTGACCTCCTAGACATAAGTGCGCGCTCGCGTACACTAAGCATCGAGTAAATCGTAATAACGTTTCGCGCTCCGCAGAGCGCACTTACTACTATCGCTATTATGACGGGGTAATATGCATTTGAAATCCAACGTTTCGGGTTCGGATGGTAACGGCGTAAACATTGCGCTTTTTCCGCACCTTCAGTGTACAAAGCGGAAAAGGTCTGAACATCTCGCGTACGACGTTCTCGTCGAGCGGTATATCGCCGTCTGCCCATTCTATACCGTGAAAGTATTCGCGTAGCCAGCGAGCGATTTTCTTACTCTTTTCGTTCAGCGTGTGAAAAACTATGACGCACTCCAAAATCCAAAAATCACTTGATCTTGTGACAGTTGCATCGATCTTGTCTTAGTCCAAGTCAAACGGTTTTGTCCTGTCCAACTGCCGAACTTGAACTGAATTGTCGAGAACTTGTAGCATTTCGATGTTATGGTGCTTATTCAATCTTACTTAATATTTCCTAGCAAATCGCCGAACCTCTTCATGAATTGTAGCAATTTGTAAATCCTTATGAAGATTATCATCGCGTTTGTACCATGGGGCATTAACAATGCCTCTCAGTACTTTGTTTTGAAACGTTTGAATAATTTTAATATTGCTTCTTTTCGTGCAGCCCCAAAGCTGCACACCATATGTCCAGATTGGTTTTAGGACTTGTTTATAAAGTAATAGTTTATTGTGCACTGACAACTCAGAATGTCGCCCAAGAAGCCAATGCATTTTCCTTAGTTTCAGATTCAGTTCATTACGTTTCTTTTTGACATGTACCTTCCAGCGCAGTCTTGCGTCCAGTGCCATGCCCAAGTATTTTGCATTATCTTGTGGGATCACTTGTTGATTGATAACCACGGGAAGATAATTGAATTTTCTTTTAGTAAAAGTAACATGAACAGATTTTGTCTCATTCAGCTTTATTCGTCATTTTTTAGTATGAGATAACAGCAGTATCATCCGCGAATGTAGCAACGATTGCCTCATCACAGACTGGAATATCACTTGTATAAAGCAAGTATAAGAAGGGCCCTAACACACTTCCTTGTGGAACTCCGGCAGATATCCGCTTCAAATCAGAGTAACTATCTTCATACTTGATTCGAAAGCGCCTTCCTGAAATATAGGACTT
Source organism: Callitettix versicolor (assembly GCA_022606455.1). Lineage (NCBI taxonomy): Eukaryota > Metazoa > Arthropoda > Insecta > Hemiptera > Cercopidae > Callitettix > Callitettix versicolor. Next base: position 17,577,425 of record CM040183.1, on the reverse strand, counting down.
CAGCAATTGACTATGTTGTTTTGGCAAGTATTTTCCCATTTTGTATTCCAATCCTCGATGCCATAACTTATCGAAAGCTTGGGAAACATCCAAAAACACAGCAGAACAGATTCGTTTTTCTTCAAGTGCATTTTCAATTCCATGAACCTGGTCAATCGTTGAACGCTTGTCTCTGAATCCAAATTGATGGTTTGGAATCAGATTCTTCCTTTCAGTAACTAGCTTAAGTTGCTTTAATAATAACTTTTCAAAGATCTTAGAAATTATGGGTAAAAATGATATTGGCCGATATGAAGTTTTATCATTAGATGCCTTACCAGGCTTGGGTATCATTATAACTTCAGCAATTTTCCGTTGCATTGGTACATAGCGCAATCGAAATGCAGCATTGATAAGATGAGTAAGTTTAACTATTCCTTTCTGTGGCATCTCAAATTTGCGTTTTTCATTTTACCGCACGTTTCAACACTAACCTAATAAATAACATTCCATCAGGTATTATAAACAAGTTTCTAACCTTACTTTCGGTTTGGCTATTTTCGTAAGTATTAGGTTATCTTTAATCAGGATTAACATAATGTCAGAGCAACATGATTCATTATCCTTAAATTTCTTATCTCCACTTTGCCTAGTTTTCAAATTAAAGCAATCCAAGCGGGAAGGTGTAATAGCTTAGAGATATATTAACTCAGAGATTCGTTTTTATTTCTACAGTATCGTGTTATAAGTTAGAGATCGACCTGTGTAATAAGATAGAGGTATCCGTACTGTTGTATTAACTTAGAGACTACAGTTCCATCAAGTGTGTTGCACCGTGTGTATATGTTGCCGACGCCGATGCTTGCAGGCGCTTCAGTATCTTTTATCTAACAAGTAGAATTCGCTTAGTTAAAGAAAGATATATTAATAAAATATAAAGTTCATTTGGATAGGTGCAATTCTGTAAATGTATACTAATTTACATATGTAGTATTAATAGTAATAGTAATAGTAATATAAAAATATTGTTTGAAGGCTGCTTTATTCAAACCATATCCGAATTGAATTAAGAAAACAGCCCTAAATTAATGAATGAATTATGAATTAATGAATTAATATAAACTTACGTTGTTTTTTTTCGATAAAACACCAATATTTCTATTTTTCTGTACAGATAATTGTCAAAAACAAACATTTAGATATGTTGTTGACCATAGTATTGACAATATATTTAACTGTAAACTGTAAAGATACTGAAGCGCCTGCAAACAGCGGCGTCGGCAACATATACACACGGTGCAACACAGTTGACGGAACTGTAGTTTCTAAATTAATACACAGTACGGAATCTCTATCTTATTACACCGGTCGATCTCTAACTTATAACACGGTATTGTTGAAGGAAAAACGAATCTCAAAGTTAATAAATCTTTAAGCTATCCAAGCTAGGCTATTTAAATGATTGTTTCAACCTGATTATGTTACTTTAAAATACTTTTAGACTTTTAAATATGCGGAATCACAGTTTGTTTATCGTTTAATTTTCAGACCTTGCGTCCAGCGTTGGTTAAAAACCTCAAAAATTTTTGGTCACACTTTTCTGTAGTAGTAAATGTTTTTCATTTATTTATTTCTTACATTTATTTTACTTATACGCAAACGTATTTTGTTATAAACATGTTTTGTCTAATCTTGTACAGTTAACGTTTAATTTCTGTTCGTTTAAATTGCCATTTAAAAGTTCTGAAATGTTTAGAAAAATTAAGTACTTTTCTTTTATACAGGAGCTAAGTGGCAGAAAAGAAGAAAAATCATGACTCCAGCTTTTCATTTCAGAATTTTAGACGATTTCATCGAAGTTTTTCACGAACAGAGTTTGATATTGGTGAATAAATTGAAAGAAGAAGAAGAAAAGGGCGCCTTTAATATTTTCCCTTACATCACGCTGTGTGCTCTGGACATAATATGCGGTAAGTTTCAAAGCCGTTAATTTTTTTTGTTATTTTTTATTTATGAACTTTACTCAGAATGCGCATTAATAGAGAAAATATTTCTGCTGACCCGAAGAAATTATGAGAAACGTTTCTGGATTTTTAGGTTGATTCGTAAAAGTGATTTGTGTTTTGTTTTTATTCCAGTAGATTTTGTTGTTGTTATTTCGGGGTGAAAGCCTAAAACATATTGAGGCGGCTATTCTGAATTTTTAGGTTGATTCGTAAAAGTGATTTGTGTTTTGTTTTTCCTAAATGTATTTGTTGTTGTTATTTTGAAAAACACATTGAGGCTATTAAAGTCGTAAGTGTAGTGTTAAAGTCGTAAGTGTAAGTGTGTGTTAGACTCGGGTACCGCGAAGGACGTCTACATCCTCTCAATAGATGCAGATAGTCTGCACCCCTGCTGGGTTATTCCAGTAGAAATCAACTTTACTGATGAACTAGATTTGGGCTATTTTTTTTTTAATTTTCTCAAATAGTTAAATCTTGTAAATTAATTGGTTATCAATGTAGAGACGATGATCGGAAAATGTATCTGAAATTTATTCCACTTACATATTTTTCGATAGTTTCCAAACGGAACCATTTTAGAATTTACGATAATTGACTTGGCTTGGGTGGTTAAGGGATGTCAGTTAGTAATTAACTAACTGCAGCTGACATTGTTGCACTCTACAGGAACAAATAAAATGGAATTACAATTTTTTTAATACTTACTAAATAATGAAGTAATATATAAACTTAATAAATTCTAATATAACTACTAATATATGTAATTATTAACATTTTTAATTTCAAGTAATTCCATAATTATCACACACATTAATAACAGTAATTTTAATGTTTTTATAAAACAAATACTTCACAATATTCTTACATGATTTATTAAAATATTTTCAAGCAAATAAACGTATAATAAACGTAATAATAAATTATTTCAATGTAGCTTAATTTTGTTTATAGAGACCGCAATGGGACGCCAAGTAAATGCACAGAGCGACAGCAATTCTGAATATGTGAGAGCGGTTTACGAGTAAGTAAACGTAACAATGAAAAAAAACGAATGAATAAATAACTAAATGAATGAAGAAACGAAAGAATGAATGAACGAACGAACGAATAAAAGAAAGAAAGAAAGAAAGAATGAATGAACGAACGAACGAATGAATAAAAGAAAGAAAGATTGAATGAATGAAGAAACGAAAGAATGAATAAATGAATGAACTAACGAACGAATTAATGAATGAATAAAAAATTGATGAATGAATGAATGGACGAACGAACGAATGAATAAAAGAAAGAAAGAATGAATGAATGAACGAACGAATGAATAAAAGAAAGAAAGAAAAAGTGAATGAATGAACGAACGAATGAATAAATGAAAGAAAGAAAAAATGAATGAATGAATGAACGAACGAATGAAATAAATAAATAAAGAAAGAATGAATGAATGAATGAATGAACGAACGAACGAATGCATAAAAGAAAGAAAGAATGAATGAATGAATGAACGAAAGAATAAATAAAAGAAAGAAAGAAAGAGTGAATGAATGAATGAACAAACGAATAAATAAAAGAAAGAAAGAATGAATGAATGAATGAACGAATGAATAAAAGAAAGAAAGAAAGAAAGAATGAATGAACGAACGAACGAATGAATAAAAGAAAGAAAGATTGAATGAATGAAGAAACGAAAGAATGAATAAATGAATGAACTAACGAACGAATTAATGAATGAATAAAAAATTGATGAATGAATGAATGGACGAACGAACGAATGAATAAAAGAAAGAAAGAATGAATGAATGAACGAACGAATGAATAAAAGAAAGAAAGAAAAAGTGAATGAATGAACGAACGAATGAATAAATGAAAGAAAGAAAAAAATGAATGAATGAATGAACGAACGAATGAAATAAATAAATAAAGAAAGAATGAATGAATGAATGAATGAACGAACGAACGAATGCATAAAAGAAAGAAAGAATGAATGAATGAATGAACGAATGAATAAAAGAAAGAAAGAAAAAGTGAATGAATGAACGAACGAATGAATAAAAGAAAGAAAGAATGAATGAATACAAATTTGATGAAGGAACGAACGAGCGACCGAACGAATGAATGAAAGAACGAACGAATGAATGAATGAATGCATGGATGGCTAAAAGAATTAATTAATTTTTAGGGTTACTATTGCACTACGCGGCCTTGTAGATCTATTGTGCCCACTTTCTTATTTTTCATATCTCAGTTACGACGCTAGATAAAGCTAGCAGTCCTAGTGTCTCAGCTTTGGAGATTCATGGTGGATACCTCCCCATGACTTCCCAGTGCGTTATTGAAGTGTTTCTATATGCTTGCTCTGACAATTGCCTTTCAATTTTTCTTTTCACGTCTTGACCCTTATCTCGCAAGTTGTACGCTCCGTTTGGCCAGCTATTCTGTTGTGCGGTCAGATCACGGTCATTCTATTTTACATTCGTACTCACAGATCCCACGAGTAGCAAAGTAAATCCTCTCACACAGAGCTATGCATGCATAGTTAAGGATAAGGTATACTGGGAAGTCAGCAGGAAACCATTAGTTGCACCACTAATACACCATTATTCATTCCATCAGCATGGGTCGCTTTATACTTCACAGTTAGCCAAGATACATACATAGAGTAGAAAATGTGTGTGTGTGTGTGTGTGTGTGTGTGTGTGTGTGTGTGTGCGCGCGCGCGCGCGTGTATGTTTGTGTGAACATGTGTGCGCGTGCGTGTATGTGCGTGCGTGTGTGTGTGAGCGTGTGTGCGCGTGCGTGCGTGTGTGTCTGTGTTTGTGTGTGCGCTCGTGTAAGTGTACGTGCGTGCATGTTGTGTTTTTAGTGTGCGTGTGTGTGTGTGTGTGAATGTGTGTGGCTGTGTTTGTGTGTGTGTGTGTATGTGTGTGGGTGTGTGTCTGTGTTTGTGTGAGCGCGTGCGTGTGTGCGCGTGCGTGCGTGTGTGTGTGTGTGTGCGTGCGTTTGTGTCTGTGTTTGTGTGTGTGCGCGCGTGTAAGTGTACGTGCGTGCATGATGTGTTTTGTGTGTGTGTGTGAGAGAGAGAGTGTGTGTGTGTGGCTGTGTTTGTGTTTGCGTGTGTGTGTGTGTGTGTGTGTGTGTGTGTGTGTGTGTGTGTGTGTGTGTGTGTGTGTGTGTGTGTGTGTGTGTACGTGCGTGCGTGTTGTGTTGCGTGTGTGTGTGTACGCGTTCGTGCTTGCGTGCGCGCGCGTGTGTTTGTGTGTGTGCGCGCGCTTGTATGTGTGTTTTAAGATTTAACATTTAAATGTAAGTCAGAATTAATGCGAAATATTTCTTTTATTGTTGGAAATATTATTGAAGTTGCATATTTCCAACCGTTTATATCCATTTTTCAGAATCGGAGAAATAATTCAGACTAGGCAAGCTAAGTTGTGGCTGCAACCAGATTGGCTCTTCAGGTTTTCCTCCATGTACAAGAGGCATGAAAAGTGCATCAGTATTTTACACAGCTGGTCTTACAAGGTAATTATATTAAAACATATTGGCTACTGAACATTTGTTTTTAACTTTTACGTTTTTCTTAAGTATTTTTATATTTTCACTAGTCTTTACTGAAATTAAATAAATTAATTAATTTCAATTACAAAAAGTTATTTTTAATTAATATTGTAGAATGTAATTAATTAAAATAAAATTAATTTGTAGAAGTGTGGTTTTTAATTAACAATTTAAAAAAAATATTTTGTACAGGTGATAAATGAAAGAAAAGAAGAAGTAAAGAAAAAGGAGCAGATGAAAGCAAAAGAAAGTGAAGTTCAAAACGACACAATTATATTAGGTCAGTCGTAGCTTTTAATATTATTTAAATAACAAATTGTGCTTAAATGATTTTATTAATAAAAAGTGTTCTATAAAAGATACTATCAGAGACAATTGTCAAATATTTGATAAACTTTGGCCATATATTATGTATAAATATTTGTCATAGTTGTATGAAAAAAACATTACATTCGTCAAATTTCTTCAATCATCTGGGTTTTTAACTAGACATAGCCGCCTCGGTGGCCTAGTAGATAGCATACTGGGCCCCGAGGATCCAGGTTCGATTCCCGGCCAGGGTTTGGCAATTTCATACGCTATAAATCATCCCATCGTCTGCATTAGCCCAAGTGTGCACAATAGTCGGACGTTAACACCAAAAAAAAAAAAAACTAGATATATTTTGGGGTTATGTTTACTCAAGTGCAGTAGCTGTAATGGATCGAATAATGTTGAATTGTTACACAGCCTCATTAAGCGCTAATCTTGCAGTGGCGTTACTAAATAAAAACGAAAAAACGTGTTTGGGTTCGACCATGGATACAAAGGATCTTGATAACGTCTTCCCAAATAGAAAAGTAAACTTTTTGGAAGTTGTGATGATATTTAAGGACTAACCTGTTAGAGGGATTGATGTTTAAGATTATAAATTGTTATTCAGTTATTTTGTTTAAAGTTATAAAAATAGTAAATGTGTAGATAAGATAATAATTCAGAATTATTTCAATATGAATTCAGAATTATTTAAATTAATTTTAACATTTTGGAATTTAAAGCGTTATTTGTAAAAAATAATTTTACAAGACAGCAAAAAAGATTGTGATAAAAGTTGTTTATCGATTGAGGTGAAAATTACACAAGTCAAATATAGGCCATAGATAAACTACTAAAACTGAGATTTAAAAAAAGAAAAGGAAGTAAATATTGAATAAAATAATAGTAGAATTGAAAGTTTAAATAGTATAAATTGTAAAATAGTATAAATTAAAAATAATATAAATTTATACTATTTATAGTATAGACAATTTAAAATAGTATAAATACTAATAAATAAGTATTTATTTATTTATGAAGAAAATTGTTCATGAATACAATTTTAACACCCAAAAATGTAAAGACTAAAGAAACATAGAGAGCTGATCAATTATTATCATTACTGAGAGCTGAGTATCATTATTATACTTAATAATGCCACTATGGTCAAAGCATTGCATTTAGAAAATCGTCATTAAAATAGACGATTTTTATGAATGAGTGTATTTTAAATCTCGGTTTTTGTAAGCAATAGTGTGGATATTCCACACTCTTCTTTATCATATTGTGGAATTAATGTTTTTACTGCTTCAAAAGTCTGAAACAATTTCGCCAACGTTTTAAATTGTATTCAATTAAAGGAACAGGTTTTTTGTTGTTACAAAGTTTTGAGGATATCTACGTATTTTGAAAATCTTTGTCAAAGATAACAACTTGTCAAAGATTCATCAAAGTTTGATTAAAAAGAGTGTGTTTCATCAACGATCTTTGATCAAAGACATTTGACGATTCTTTGATAGTGTAATAAGCCCCTAAGATATATTTGTTTGATTTTACCTTGTTAAAAAAAATCCATTTCCGCAGACTGCATTTTAAATTAATTACTGCTTACAACTCTCTTGTTGACGGGATACAAGAAAGTTTTCAACAAACATTTTGTTATTCGTTATTAGCATTCAAATTATATATATATATATATATATATATATATATATATATATATATAAATTTATAAATATATATGAATATATATGAATATATATATATATATATATATATATATATATATATATATATATATATATATATATATTTACAGAGGGTGATAAAACCTACCACCATTCTCTCTCTCTCTCTCTCTCTCTCTATATATATATATATATATATATATATATATATATATATATATATACACATATACACAATCATATGCAAGTTGTGTTCAGAAAGTAACGAGAATTTAAATTTTTTTGAACAAAATATTTGTTTATTCTTCGACATTGATGTTGTCGCCTTCAAAATAGTCCCCATTGGAGATTATGCACTTGTGCCACGCTTCTTCCAATCCTCGAAACACTTCTCAAACTTGATCTTTGACATAGCCTTTAGTTCTTTCAGCTATGCGCTTTTAATGTCATCTACGGCTGTAAAACGACGGCCCTTTAAGGTTCTCTTTATTTTTGGAAATAGGAAAAAGTCACACGGAGTCATGTCTGGCGAATATGGAGGCTGGGGCATCGTTACAGTACTGTTTTTGACCAACAATTCACGAACAAGCAATGAAGTGTGAGCTGGTGCATTATCGTGGTGCAAAAGCCATGAATTGTTTTTCCACAGATTGCGTTTTTTTCGGATTGCGTCATGCAAACGGCGTTGAACTTGTAGGTAGTACTCCTTATTGACCGTTTCACCTGGTGGCAGGAATTCATGATGCACTATGCCATTAATATCGAAGAACACAGTGAGCATAATCTTCACGTTCGACCGCACTTGTCGAGCCTTTTCGGTCTTGGCGAGCCAGAATGCCTCCACTGGGATGATTGAGCCTTAGTTTCGACGTCATATCCATAAAACCATGTTTCGTCACCTGTTATAATACATTTCAGTAATTCTGCATCGTCGTTGACTTCATTTAGTGACTCCTGAGCAACTTCCATTCGCTGCTGTTTTTGTTCAAAATTCAACAATTTCGGAACGAATTTTGCTGCCACGCGTTTCATACACAAAAGACTGGAAACAATGTCATAACATGATCCAATCGATATGCCAACATCATCAGCGACCTCTCTAATTGTGATTCGACAGTTTCATAACCATTTGTTTCACTTTTTCCACGTTTTCATAGATTGTTGATGTGCTGGAGCGTCCAGGGAGTTCGTCATCTTCAACGTCTTCACGGCCTTTTGGAAACGTTTATACCACTCGTAAACTCTTGCTTTACTCATAGCAGACTCACCATAGGCCTTTTTTAACATTTCACACACTTGTTTACACATTATTCCATTTTTTACGCAAAATTTGATACAAATTCTTTTATTTTTTTTTTTAACAAACGAAAATCGCCGAGCTCATAAAAACACGTCTAACCTTAGTGACTGTCACAGGCAAAGTCAACAATGAAAACAACTGAAAGTTTCATCATACTTCAAGGGCATGTATACCAACATAATAAAAAAAAATGTTTGACAATCGGACTCTCCAAGCCCGCGAAATTTAAAAGTTCTCGTTACTTTCTGAACACACCTCGTATATAATCTTTTAAATGACCCTTAAAAGAGTGGTTTCGAAGACAAGTCAAATTAATTTTTAATTGAAATAATTAAAAGAAACTTTGTGTTCGCACTGGGCCACCTGAAAATGTAAAATATTAAAAATTCAAACTTTAATGTTTTCTGTAGTACGCTAAAATGAAATCAACAACTTTAACCAGTGCTAAGCTACCGATGTTATTTTATTGCTCATGCCAAAGTTGTCTTACGTGGCATCAAACACAACACCTTTGTATGTGTGAGTGTGTGGTGTATGTTTGTGTGTGTATGGGTGTGTGTGTGTGTGTGTGTTGTGAGTGTGTGGTGTATGTTTTTGTGTGTGTATGTGTGTGTGTGTGTGTGTGTGTGTGTGTGTGTGTGTGTGTGTATGGGGTGTGTGTGTATGAGTGTGTGTATGGGTGTGTATGTGTGTATGTGTGTGTGTGTGTGTGTGTGTGTGTGTGTGTGTGTGTGTGTGTGTGTGTGTGTGTGTGTGTGTATGTGTGAGTGTGTGTGGTGTGTGTGTATGGGTGTGTGTGTGTTGTGTGTGTGTGTGTGTGTGTGTGTGTGTGTGTGTGTGTGTGTGTGTGTGTGTGTGTGTGTGTGTGTGTGTGTGTGTGTGTGTGTGTGTGTGTGTGTGTATGGGTGTGTGTGTTGTGTGTATG
>CM040183.1:17540184-17565184 GCA_022606455.1 Callitettix versicolor | reverse complement strand
TTTCTGGTAACGGACATTTAACTAAAAACAAACAACACTTGGCGGAATTGCTAATATTTATTGGTAAATTTTGTTGTTTTCGTGTCGTTACATATATTTGTTTTCTTTGTAATGCAACATCTGTGATTATTTCTAAAATCAAAATAAAATATAATCTGCAACAAATAATAATGTTTTGCAAAATTTGAATTCTCAATTCAGAAGAGTGCTTTTTTCCGTCTGTCTGTCTACTTTTCAAGATTTTTACGAATCCAATATTTGTCATTTTAATCATCCTATTGTTTACTCATAACGAAATGTTTATTGTATAAAATTTAAAACTTCTGTAGTAGGGTCTATTTACTCGTTCAATGATTGGGGTTCATTTTCCTGGAGCACGCGGAAACATAACGGCTTTGAACCAACAGCGTGAGGTAAATTAAGAAGCTGTGATTGGTTGCGAATTCTGATTGCAAAAGCTGAAACTCTAGTGACAGAAGCCATAGTGCTAACCACATTACACCCATCTAGAAAGTTGTTAATCAAGCGTATACACTTTGTTGGTTATGGTGCCGTTTTTTAATAGTTCCATAGTAATATAAGTCTAATCGGTCTAAAAGTTTATCTCAGGATCTAACGATTATTCTAGTTCCATCAAATTTACACTGTAGTTAATCTTCATTTTGGGACAGTGTTGGTTCCATATACGTTTATAATTTCACTCAGAAGCGGAACATTTTCAAGCAGGTTTATTTGTCAAATAAGAGAACACTTTTTTAAAAATTTTGCTAAAATTATCAGGAAAAACTACTGTTATATTAACACAAAGGTTAAAAATAATAAACAAAATTACAATGTTGCTATGATAACACATCTGTAAATAATAAGCAAAAATTACAGTATAATGTTGCTATTACAACAGATCTGTAAATAATAAGCAACAATGATAATGTTGCTATGACAACAGATCTGTAAATAATAAGCAACAATAATAACGTTGCTATAACAGAAATAACGTAAATAATAATTAAATTATCAGAATTAAATAACGTAAATAATAATCAACAATTACAATGTTGCTATGACAACAGATCTGTAAATAATAAGCAACAATAATAACGTTGCTATAACAGAAATAACGTAAATAATAATCAAATTATCAGAAATAAATAACGTAAATAATAATCAACAATTACAATGTTGCTATGACAACAGATCTGTAAATAATAAGCAACAATGATAATGTTGCTATAACAGATCTGTAAATAATAATCAAGAATTACAATGTTGCTATGACAACAGATCTGTGAATAATAAGCAACAATAATAACGTTTCTATAACAGAAATAACGTAAATAATAATCAAATTATCAGAAATAAATAATCGTCAATAAAATAATTTTAATAACAGATCTATAAATAATAATCAAGAATTACAATGTTCTTTTATGACAACAGATCTGTAAATAATAAGCAACAATAATAACGTTGCTATAACAGAAATAACGTAAATAATAATCAAATTATCAGAAATAAATAACGTAAATAATAATCAACAATTGCAATGTTGCTATGACAACAGATCTGTGAATAATAAGCAACAATTATAATGTTGCTAACAGATCTGTAAATAATAATCAAGAATTACAATGTTTCTATGACAACAGATCTGTAAATAATAAGCAACAATTATAATGTTGCTGTGACCACAAATCGGAAGACTCTATTCCAGAGACTGAAAATTATCTCTCATATTTGGCTTTTATCTGTTACTAAGTTTGAAATCTAAAATGGTTTTAAGGTACAATGATTAAACTAAAAATATAAAACTTAATATTATGAAACCATAGTGGATACAATAGTTAGCAATTTCTTAAGGTTAAATATATTTCTAGCGTTTAAAAGAAATACGATCATATAACTGTTTGTAAAATAACTGTAATTGCAATAAAAAACTGTATAATAAGGAAAAATTAATTTTATTAATTTAAAAAATAAAATAAATTTATATTCCACATATGATACATTGTATAATTATATTCAAGTTCATGGGTTCCATATAAAAACAAAATTTTTAGTAATTTGATTATTGTTCTCCTATAAAACAATTAAAAAAATAATCCCTTTGTTACTTAACATTAACTTAAATTTTATGTAATTCATCACTGGTATCCTGCCACTTTATAAAACTCTGAGTGTTGGTAGATATCATGAAACGTAATGAAAATAAAATATACATTGTATAGACTTGTGGTTATTATCTCGAGTGGGGTTATCATGCCGACCTAGTTCAAGCCTTTGATTATTCGCGACGAAAATATTAAATTAAAAAAAAAACAGTAGTGATAATTTCTCTGAAGGAGACTAAACTTGAAATTTAGGTAATATTTGGATTTTGTGAGAATATGTTTGAGTTATTAAAAAAAAATATTTAGAAAATTAGTGCTGTTTTAGTATTACTATTTACTAATTTTATTATGGTAATAGATAAACATGTTTTAAATTTTCAGGGTCACGATACTACGTCGGCAGCCATTTCTTGGCTTCTATTTCTGTTAGGTTGGCATCCCGACATCCAGGTAAAAACTGAGTATTTGTGCTACGAAAATAAATCATTAATTTACTTTTATTTGTAAATTAAATTTGTAAAGTACAGATTCAGACAAACTTTAAAAAATCACGATGGCCGTGTATGTAACTGAGTTTCTGCAGTGAAAACGTTTACGGAAGTGACTACTTTAAACAGCTGATTTCGCACAACAGCTGTTGCTTCAATATCATTTCAATTTAGGTTATGTTTATTTTTCTTGTTAATTTTAAAAATGTGTATTTTATAAATTTGTGCAGTTAAATTATTTAATGAGTATGACACCAATTTTTGAATTCCAGAATCACAAATATTATATTTATTGTTATACTTATACCATTAAACCCCTTCTTGGATGCATCTAAATTTCTATACAAATAATTAAATCGTAATAGTGAAAAAGTACAGTCAGGCATGCCAAAAGTAGTCACTTCTGTCGGCCAGTCACGTGACTGCCTATCGTTTTGCATAATTAAATTATTAATTACTAAGATCAGATATTAAATATAAATAATAAATTTTACTTGAATTCTATAATTTGTATACACATAAAATTCAAATACATATTTTTTTTTCGATTTCGGCCATCTGAGGACCACGTAAAATATGCATCAATTTTAGTTCTTCGTCTTCTTCTTTCTGGATTTTTCTTTATTGAATAATTGTTTTTTTTTAATGCAAGCATAAAAGTTTTCTCTTCTGTCGCCACTCGCAATTTTGTTTTAACTCATAGATTGAATAATTGGTAGATATTTCTTGCCACCTTAAATATTTAGGATGAGTTCTGTTTCTGCACTGTGTTAAAAGTATGTCTTGTTTCACTCATTTGGTTTTCCATAAAGGACCTTGTATTTGCTGAACTGAATACTATCTTCGGCAGCTCTGAACGGCAATTTAGCATGACAGATTTGAGCGACATGAAATATTTGGAATGTTGTATCAAGGAAGCGTTGAGACTGTATCCTAGCGTACCGTTCATGGCGAGGAAACTGGAGGAGGATGTTGTTTTAGGTAAAACTTCACACCTATTTGTTTTATTATTGTTATTATTTGTCATGAATAGGAAAAGAGTATGAGAGGGAATTTGCGTGGATATATATATATATATATATGTGTGTATGTGTGTGTGTGTGTGTGTGTGTGTGTGTGTGTGTGTGTGTGTGTTTTCGATGCCAAAAAGGTGGAAAAAATCTTTTATAGACTACCTGAGGTAGGGTACTGTCACTACCCCAGAGTGTGGGACTCAAGTTCAAACTCAAGCTCAAACTCAAGTTAAGATATATTGCTACCCACTAAAAAAGCACCAAAAGCATTCCTCTTCTGTAAACCCCCCCCACGAAACCGCCGCCAGGCATTACTTCGTGGGAAGGTGGACTGGCTGACCGCCTACTCATCCACAGCGTTGGCTCTCCTTTTTCGATCCTCAGCCCTCATTCATGACCACTGCAGCGAATCCGGCAATGGCCCTCCAGTTGGCCTCTGAAGCCATCATTGTCGCAACCAGACTTTTCGGTGTAATGCTGCCTCGCAGATATGTTTGCAGCTTCATCCTTTCCTCGTCGAATCTCCGACACCGGAAAACACATGCTCCGCATCTTCCTCCACTGCTGGAAGACAGAGGGACAAGCCGAGTCTGTTTCCAGCCTGAAACGGAACAAGTAAGCTCGGAAGCAACCGTGCCCAGTGAGAATCTGTGTGAGATAGAAATCCACCTCCCCATGATCCCTGTTGCACCAATCCTGGATGTTATCTTTGAGTTGGTATGTCCATCGTCCATTTGTTGATTCGTCTCACTGTCGCTGCCATGTTTCCAGGGTCCGATTTCGCTCCTTTGTACTCTACTATGAGTACAGTCCTCTGTGCCATTGTATGACTATACCGCTGCTCAGCACTTCGCTTGCGCCAATAGAGCCTCGCTCTTTCATCAGCCATCAGCTCCATTGGGAGTTCGCCCGCCACTACGCAAGCAGCGTCGTAGGAAACTGTTCGGTAACCACTCACGACACGCAGCAACGCACGGCCTTGCACGCATAGCTCGCGAACGTCATAGCCTGGCTCCAAATCGGCGCTCCGTAAAGGAGCACTGAGCTTACTACCCCAGCCAGGAGTCGGCGCGCGCGCGCGTGTGTGTGTAGAAGTGAATATTTCTTAACGCCCAGGACATCTAATTTTGTGCTGTAATGAAATCGAATCGACAGTACCGTAACGAAAAATTGACAAGGGGCAAGTACAAGTCATCAACCTCATTTAAAGTCGGTTCAAGATTTTCATCTTTCGTTTATAATAAGGTATTTACCTAATCTTAGTATTCATAACATTTCACAAGCATTCTTTTTGGAGTTGAAATTTCAAATAGCAAGATGGTTGAATAAAAGGTGAAATTTTATCAACCGCCATTTTTCATAAAAGAAATACTCGTCCGTAAATTGTTTAGGGCCTATCTGGTATGCTTAAGTAGGTCTAGTTATGAAAAATATTTTAGACATGATTTTACGAACTGAGCATAATTTCAAATTTTGTTTATGTAAAGTACAGCTTGCCTTTTTTCTCTCAGTTGCTAATATTTTGGCAGGTTCTCACGTTGCGCCGGCTGGATCCACGGCCATGATAATCACTTACATGTTGCACCGGGACGCGGAAGTATTCCCGAACCCAGAAACGTTTGACCCAGACCGTTTTCTGCCGAGTAATTGTACAGGCCGACACCCTTACTCGTACATACCCTTCAGTGCTGGACCCAGGAACTGTGTGGGTAAGTCTGCTTCTACATTTTCTGTTTATTTCTTCCTTCGTGACGAATGGAGTTACACAACTCTTGACGAATGGAGTTACACAACTCTTGACGAATGGAGTTACACAACTCTTGACGAATGGAGTTACACAACTCGTGACGAATGGAGTTACACAACTCTTGACGAATGGAGTTACACAACTCGTGACGAATACACAAATTCGTGACGAAAGTTACACAACTCTTGACGAATGGAGTTACACAACTCTTGAACTTTGTTTTGTTACTATAAACCGTAATACACAAATTAAATCAAGCGGAACATTTGTGTTTGAAATAAAAAACAAAAGCGAATATTGTTTTAATGGTTGTGTGAAAGTTTGTTCACTTGTTAAAACTTCTCCGCAATTCGCATATAGGCCGTACTCATGCGGCTGGCTATTGCACTATAAAGATATATTTTCATCGACACGATTACAGCTCCACGATAACCATTCAACGATCATCGTGGAGGACTCCTAAGTTTTCACTTTATCATTTTCCTACCAGCGACAATCGCGAGTCGATCGTTGAGCGATTACTTTTGGAACAGTAATAATCGCAATCACAAATTGCTAGTGACATCTTGCGGTAAAGAGTTCAACTACGTTAAACAGACAATAGTACTATTTCCCTTTTCAAACGTCTTTTCCTTATAACTGCAGCTTGCAGCATTCTTAGCGGCAGATAGTCAATTACTTGGACTTCAATTTCTGATATCGAGCACGCTTTTTATAATGGTGGCTGTGTTTCTAGTCAGTTTATATTCAATGGCTATAGTTCAGCCTAAAAAGTATGTATTGTAGGCTATTACAGATCTGCATGCCTGCACTAAATTAATAATTTAATGAATTCGTAAGTACAGTAGGCCTAATTAATTATTGTCTACTAGTATTTAAATTTATTAATCGTTATTAATATTATACACAGTAGATTATATCTGTTTGATATTGTAACTATTACAGCACTGACGGATTAATGCAGTTTTGTGGGGGGGGTTAGTTGGATGATTCAATTTAAAAGAGGGCCGCCTAGGGGATGATAATTTTTAAAATAATACCTTAAAAAAGTTATACTATTAAGCTTATTGTACGCATCTAAAATATACTCCATTTTAGAAAAAAATCTTAGATTTCTAATTTTTAAAACGTTTGCAAAACTGGCTCCTTTACACAACTTCTCATCTTCTCAATATACCCATCTATAATTTTTTATATATAGTTGCAGTTACTCCAGTTGCTTTACCCTTACTTTAACGCTGATCTTTCTTCCTTATTAGCCGAAGCAAGTCCAGTTAAGCGTCACAACAGTTTCTCAACCAAGTTTTGATCAATTTTAGAGTCGAGAAGGATCTGTTGTTGTAGTTAAGGCAGGAAGAGAAGAGAGAGGAAACATAAAATATCTAATATATGTACATACGGACAAAACTTCATGTACACACAAAGTTGAGATCAGGATAATGTGACGAGTTCGGAACCCTCAGAGGTCTCAAATGTTTCTTTGACTCTTTTTCTTGAAGCTGCGATACTTCCACTTTAAGGAAGTCAAATGGGATCTACATTTTTTATTTCTTTTGTCTCGGGAGGGACGGTAGCTCCTGCGTCCCCGTTAATTCCACCTTGTATGACAGTCTTCTTCTTTCTTGCTTGAAATAATTGATGCACTCCTTTCTGGAAAACTCATTATTTGCTCGGCTCTTCTTCCATTAATGTACAGGCCTACCTACAAGTAGTTTTCTCTTCAAGGTCATAATTAAACTCACGAGCCTATCGATCAGTAATATATATTAAAATTAAGTGTTTATTGATAAACTGCTCAAATAACTGTAACGTGGAAGCACACGTCAACATTTTGTGCTAGCGATGATCACTGGGAGATTATCGCTGTAATCACGTGTAGAAAAACGTACCTTTAAGTCTTCTACTTCCGGTTACAGTTGCGAATGTACTATAATAATCACACCGATAATTTTAAAATTGTTTCCGATTTTTTTTAATTCTGCAAAACAATGAATCAGAGACATCACAGCTTCAAGTGTTAGCCTCTACCCTGACTACTCACAGCTTCAAGTGTTTAGCCTCTACCCTGACTACCCACAGCTTCAAGTGTTAGCCTCTACCCTGACTACCCACAGCTTCAAGTGTTAGCCTCTACCCTGACTACTCACAGCTTCAAGTGTTAGCCTCTACCCTGACTAGTCACAGCTACAAGTGTTAGCCTCTACCCTGACTACTCACAGCTTCAAGTGTTAGCCTCTACCCTGACTACTCACAGCTTCAAGTGTTTATCCTCTACCCTGAATACTCACAGCTTCAAGTGTTAGCCTCTACCCTGACTACTCACAGCTTCAAGTGTTTAGCCTCTACCCTGACTACTCACAGCTTCAAGTGTTAGCCCCTACCCTGACTACTCACAGCTTCAAGTGTTAGCCTCTACCCTGACTACTCACAGCTTCAAGTGTTAGCCTCTACCCTGACTACTCACAGCTTCAAGTGTTAGCCTCTACCCTGACTACTCACAGCTTCAAGTGTTAGCCTCTACCCTGACTACTCACAGCTTCAAGTGTTTAGCCTCTACCCTGACTACTCACAGCAGATAATTAATATTGAAAATTTCTTGGATATCGTCCCTGCAATTGATATTTACACACTTGAAATCCAATATAACTTTACTCAATTTTATAATGGTTTGCAACAAACAGCGTTGCCAGTCCGAAGGTGTCGGTGGTTATATTAATTTTTACAAAAACAGAACTGTTACTGGAAGATGGCTGTTTCTTTGTTGTGCTGACTTTCAGGTCCTGTTTCATGATTGAATTTGCAAAGATGCTTAAAATTTACAGTAAAATTTCGAGGCCTCACAGACTGAGGTCGAGCTTGGCGAGACGTGCAGAAGATCTAAAACTTACAGATTTTTTTTTCAGGTCAAAAGTTTGCAATATTAGAAGTGAAGGCAGTGGTCTCAACAATACTCAGGAAATACAGGATAGAATCTGTCGACCGTAGAGAAGAGTTGACACTTCTTGGAGAGCTGATACTGCGTCCTAAAGATGGCCTTAGGATAAAAATATATCCCAGATGAAAGTTACAGGAAAACTTACGTCATGGAGCATTTAGATTTATAAAGATCTCTTTGAATGTTCCAGTGGTAAATACAAATTTTTAGGTGCAGTAATGTATTTTATACTGAGGTGATAACCAGTTTATTTCATTAAGTGGGGGTGTAGACCTTATATTATTTATTTACAAGAATATAATATTTTACACAACATAAATAATTATTAATTACGGTATACTCATTAAAAAAATTTTTAATCTTACACTTGCTTGATACAGTTTCTATGAAACATGGCAGAAACAATATTATAACATTACTAACATTACCCGTCGCGGCTTCGCCCACGAAACTTAAACTTTTTCAGTAATATAATAAATTAGAAACACAAAAAAAATATAATAATAAAAGCGTGATCATCTAAACTCGTGATTATTTTACAGTGAATATGAAAAAATATTATAACCTGAATGTGTTGTTTTATTGTCTTCAAACGTGTTCCATTCGAATTTAAGAAAATCTGATAAAAACTATTTTTCTCCAATACAAACATTTATACCTCTTTTATATTTTTGTCCTTTTAGGGGATGAATTCGGTGGGGGGGATGCTGAATTATTTGTATTATAATTTGTGTTTTAGAATATTTTGTTTACTTTTACGAAAAGCCGATAAAAAATATTTTTCTCCAATGAAAACACTCTTTTTCTCCAACTATACCTCTTTTTTACATTTTTATTCTTTTAGGGGATGCATTCGGAAAAATGTTGAAATATGTGTTTCATTATTTGTGTTTCATAGCATATTTCTAGAATATACAATCCAAAACAAATATTTTTTTCAATGCAAAATTGTATACCCCTTTCTACATTTTCTACCACCTTTCAATCTCTTTACGGAATGAATTTTGGGAAATGGTGAAAAATATATTTCATTACTTATATTTAAGAGTGACTATGTTACGTTTTAAGAAGGTCAGACGAAAAACATATTTTTCCATTAAAAATTGTTGTACGTCATTTTTATCTCTTTAGGGGGTGAATACTGAAAAATCGTTTTTCAATGCACCGCTACTTGTGGTGGTAACCCTAAAAATTTCAAATCTTCAACTATTATAGTCTCGGCTATACTTTCATTATTAAAGTTAGACTGGGTAAGTAGTTTAATGGCGTAAAAATCAAATTTTTGCAAAATCCTTTCTTAGTGTACCTTGACATTGTTGTAAGAAGGTACTCTGAAAATTTCAAGTCTCTAGCTATAATAGTATTGGCTGTACGTTGTTTATTAAATTTGGAATGGGTAAGCAGTTTAATGGCGTCAGAATCAAATTTTTGCAAAATCCTTTCTTAATGCACCTTGATATTGTTGTAGGAAAATACCTTGAAAATTTCAAGTCTCTAGCTATAATAGTATTGGCTGTACGTTTTTTCTTAAAACTGTAGTGTTTAAAATTATGGTAACTCAATCACTTAGTTTTCTTGGTCGTTTAAAAAATTGGAGGTTAAAAAAAAGGAAGGAAATACCTCATACATTATAAGCAACTTCTATACATGGAATAGAAATCCCCAAATCAAAATCCTTAATTTTCTTCTTTGTAAACATCAAATGAAAACACTATTTACTTACGTTGTGTGTTTACCTTTTCTTTAAAAACACAATTGGAGAAATGAAGAATTATAAATGTGCCTAGGTTTTGTTAAACTTAAAATAAAAAAACATAACATTTATAATATTGTTTATTTATCTAAAAATCTATTTTTATTATGTAATGTTATATCAAAAACACAAATGACACTTATTCAATACAAAATAATAAAGATGATTTCAATATACTACTTACTTAACACATTTAAAAGTAAATGTTGCAAAATTATTACGAAGGTTTCGTCACTTGAAAATTGTCTTATATATATATATATATATATATATATATATATATATATATATATATATATATATTTAAAGAAGTGCTAAAAAAGTAATCTTTAAATACCACAAAACAAGACACGTGAACACTTCCACCTCCTGTATTCCACAATATTTATCTGAATTTGAAAACTATTATCGCAAAAAACTGGGAAATCAGCAGCAGCAAAAACTAAGTTTTATATTTCCTGCACATCAACTGATTTTGCTCAAATATCAATAAATGAAGATTCATAAAGGTACATAACAAATTAAAAATAATAATGATTCAAGAGTAAATAAATAAACAAATAAACTCAGTTTTAAGTGTAGTGGCAAGTAGCTTTAAAGTGGTAATCGACAGCATGTGTAGAAGTTATTAGCTTAGAAATAGTTGATGGCAAGTGGTTCGATTGCTACAAAACTTAAGTTTATAACTACAAACTACAAAAAAATAAGAATTTTAATCCTGTTTCTTACAGTAATTTCTCAACCAATAAGAATTTTTAAATTCACAATAACATATCTCTTTTAATGCAGTACATTTATATATTATCTAAATTAGTAACTTTAAAATAAAGTATTATGGTGCAGCACTTTCCTAATTTTAAAATGTTCAGCTAATTCCATTTACTGACATACGAACAATGGGCACTGTGTCTAAGTATTAATACACTAAGTTGTTAAAATTTCAAGTTAATTTTCATAATTTTTCTAATATAAATATTACTTTGGATAAATCTTATTTTCTCATTATAAAAAGAATTAAGAAAGTATGGTGAACGTGAAAAAAATCCTACTTGTGGAGGAAACCTGAGTCAAAAACTTATTTTTATTTAAATATGTGTTCGTGTGTTTGTGTCTGTGTGTGTTGTGTGTGCACGTGCGTGCATGTTTGTGTTTGTGTATATCACTGCAGACTAAACCAATTAATGAAGTTTTTCGTATAGGTCTTGTCTGTCTAAATCTCAGGACCGTTTTTATATTTTTCAAAAAATGTTTTTCGAAGCCCTTTTTGAGACATTCTTAAGCAATCCAGTTCAAGAGCTACTGGAAAAAAATAAAAAATCTGCATTGATCTCAAAATTTGTTCATCACAATTTGTTCAGGTATGAAGACTGAAAAGTAAAATCAATGTAGCGAATTTGAAATAAAATAAATTTTCAAACCAGTTTAAAAAACAAAACTGACCACTTTGTGTTTGTTTAGTTTTTCTATTAACTTTGAAATAGTAATTTTACTTTTTTTAAAATTTGATACACGAGTAGATTTGGATGAGTTAATTTTTCATGCATGCTCAAACTTTTAGCAAAATCTCACCAACTGACTTCGTGAAATTGGTCTGATTTTCCTTCTTTTTCTCAGTAGCATTTTTTGAAAAAAAATTAAACGCAAGAAAGTTTTGAAATATTTTTGCTCCAGTTATTTAAATAGTGAAAATATCAAAATTATTAAAATTAATAAATCAACTCAAAATAGTAGAATTACTAAATAACTATAATTCATTTCTAAGTACATGCCGTACTTAAAGTTTACTCTGTACTTTCATACGGAAATCAGTTCTCATTAACATAAAATATTTATTTTTAATTAAAATATTAATTAGCCTAAAACTGCGCTGCAAAATCTACTGTGAATGTTGACGAAAGAATTGTGTCCACTGAATACACGCCATAGTATTCAGAAATCTGGACCGCAGCTAATCTGTACTCCACATCACCGAACATGGGGAAGTCAAACGTTTGTCCCCATTTTCCAGCATAACTGTTTCTGGGTTCAAGCTGTATAAGCTGATCCTGAAAATTTGACAATTTATTATACAGTGTTTGTAGGATAAATATTACTGGCCTCTGAAGCATAATTAATCAGTATGTATACAAATTATTCAAAATTTATAAATATTTAATTTGGATAGAAATTTTTAAAATTTAAACTACAGAATTTAATTTATAATAAACTACATTATATTAATTTTTACATGAAAATATGAAAAATATTTTGCAAGGAATATATTTTCAAGCCCTTTTTGTAACAATGCTAAGAGTAAAAACAAAACTTTTTTGACACAAATGCTTCAAAGATTAATGACTGTTTGCCATTGACAATGAGTGTTGGATGACCAACACAACACCAGAAAACATTGTAAAAGTGAAAGAGGCTTGCAGGTCGTAGATGTTCCACGATATTTGTGCGATCATAAGAATGTCATATGCGTCCACGCAACGCATCTTCTCAGACAATTTGGGCATGAGATGCATTGCTGCAAAATCTGTACCGAAACTCCGTAACAGCAAGCAAAATGATCATTTTGTAGGTGACTGCACTCAATTGAAAATTACAGCAAGAGATGACCCCCCCTCCCAACTTCATCTCAAATGTCATAACTGCTGATGAGACATGGGTTTACGGTTATGGCCCTAAACTAAGCAGCAATCATTACAGTGGAAGTCCATGTTGGTTTTTTTACATCAAAGGAGTTACCCACGAGGAACTTGTCCCTTCTGGTCAAATCAAAGGAAAGTTTTATTGTGAAATTTTCAAGTGGCTACATTACAGCGTAAATATTCAGAACAGTGGGAGAACAAGAGCTGGGTTCTCCACCATGACAGTGCACCTGCATACACATCGTTTGGAAATGTTTGACTTCCAAAAACACAGTAGTGATTCCCCACCTACCCTATTTGCCTGACCTCACCCTGTGTAATTTTTCCCCAAAATAAAATTTAAATTAAAAGACCATAATTTTAATATTTTTGAGGAGGTCAAGCCCAGTAGCATTTTCTGTTGGCCCATTGTTGGTATTTTGTTTTCACACACGGTTGGGAAACAGTTAAAATTGGCGCAAATGCCTACCAATTAATAACAAACCAAATCCCAACATAGGGCCAACAATTGCCAACAATTAAACATCACCAAAACCAACAAAGAAATTGTTGGCCCAACTTACTCCCTACAGTTACCCAACTGACTTTCAATGTTAATCCTACTAATTACCAACATTTTTAAAGTATTATATTTATATTCAATTGATTAGTGAACTTAATAGTAATCATAACTTCTCTACATTCGCGAACATATTTGAATACCTTTTATTATCAAATGTAGAATATTCTTACTCAAAGTAATATATAATATGTAGCCTACTTTAGCTTTTTAATTGTATATTATAATGTACATATTATTTCGAGTAAGAATAGATATTGAATTTGTTAAGAAAAAGTATTCAAACGTGTTTGCGAATGTAGAGAAGTTATAATTACTATTAAGTTTACTAATCAATTAAATAAAATATAACACTTTAAACATATTGGTAATTAGTAGGGTTAGGCCTACTATTGAAAGTTAGTTGAGTAACCAACATAGCATATTTCGTTACTGAAACAAGGTTATTTTACAAAAGGAGACAAAATTCACACCGAACAAAATTTATTTAAATGGCAATTGTGAAAAACCAAATCAAAAAAGCACTACAGCACCATATTATGACTATAACTGTACTGTAAATATAGGACCATGCAACTACACTGATGTGTGACAACAAAGAACTAAAAGAGTAATGGACATACTTTCACTTTTCCACAGTGCTGGCAATATTTCAAATAATAATAAGTACATCATAAAATCATCCATAGTAAATGATTATAGTTAAATAGAAATAAAATATGTTTTTTTAAAATTTTTAATCAATGTAACACTATTGTTAGTATAGTATTTAAAGACATAATATTATTCTGTTCACAATTATGCTAAAAACAAAATTCGTTCTGTTGTTTGCAATTCTGTGTAAGTCATCACATGCACTTGCACTTTGCAGTAAATTTTACAACATCGATAAAATACTATTATACTAACAAATAAGACACTATTTTTAAACTTTTGGAATAATTATACCCTACTTAATTTACGAGATATTTATTTTACAAAATATGTTTTATATTTTCTGCCAACTAAGAATTAATGTTGGGCCAACAGCAGAGGTTTTCATGAATGTAACAGTTGGCCTAGCAAACAAACAGCTCGTTGGCCCATTGAAGATAATTCGTTGGCATATTAACTAACCATTGCCCAACTTTGCCGACAAAATCCCAACATTGGGCCAACAATGTGTGCTACTGGGGAAGGGAGAATCACAGAAAATGTTTCAAGACTTGCAGACTTCTTATGTTGATAGTTTTATAAAATGAAGCTACTTCGAAAATGTGTCAATAATGAAAGGCGTAGAAACAATGCTAGTGTTAGGAGCAGTATATGTCACAGTTTAATACAGTAGGCTATATCACATCTGAAAATGTAAAAGTGTTGCTGGTTTCTGGGATGGAATAAACTAAATGGTTTAAAAATGGGTGTAACATATGGCAAAACGTTATGACTAAATTTAGTAGAATTTATTGTTATATTCTGTTAAAATATTCATGTTTGTAATATCTCTTACAACGTAACATCTTCACACTGTAGCTGTAATACCTCATGACTGCTAATATTAACTATACTAATAAAGTAAATATGTAAAACCCACCTTTTCATATTCAGCTACGATATAGAAACTGGTGTTGAAAGCAACAGCAAGTTCATTAAATAAGTTTTCATCAGAAATACCAGAATTTTCGTACGACGGTTCTTGAAACTCTACCAAAACCAATAAAATGTATCCTCTGTAAAAAGAATTATTAACAAAATATTTAGTTTACAAAACAATACAGAATCTAATGGAAAATGTTATAATGGAAACATCTAATGGAAACATAGATGGAACATTAGATGATGTTATAATCTAATTACAACTGATGATGACTTGACTGTGCAAGTATTTTCAAGTTTAAAGAAAATGGTAAGTTAAAAAAAACAAACATAAATTTACTATTTATAATTTTGTAGTAAAATATTTTATATTCATACTGTTTTTACCAATTTTTTTTTTTTTTTTTTTTTTGGTGTTTAATGTCCGACTATTGTGCACACTTGGGCTAATGCAGACGATGGGATGATTTATAGTGTATGAAAATGCCAAGCCCTGGCAGGGAATCGAACCTGGGTCCTCGGGGTAAAAGCCCAGTATGCTATCAACTAGGCCACCGAGGCGGCTTTTACCAAATATGTATATAAATACAGTTTAACAATACATACATACAATTTATATACATATGTAATTTTAACAACCACTCAAAAAAAGTGATCTGGAGTTTGGTTCTCTTTTTGAAGTTCCAGATTTGGGTTTCACCGTAATGACCAATCAGTTTTCAATTGAATTTCACTAAAAAGTAGGTCTAAATTAAATTTAATTCCAACAGAAATACAATTATGAAATGCAATGATTTTTTATACACACTTAACTAGAGTAAGTTACGCCTACATATAATTTATACAAAAACCTAATCACTATGTCGTACACTGACCTCTTCATTTGCAGTTAGCTATCTCAAACAGTGGTTACAGAAGATGTATAAAGTTTATTGAAAATATTGCAGGATATTTGGATCTTATAAAAGAAACTAGACATTTTATATAAATTCAAATATCTCAAGAAAAGTTGGTATGGATACTGTCTTTAGCAATACACTACACAAATTTTGAAACATTCCGGTTAATAACTGGAAACATATTGCAATTACCAAATTAATTAGTAGTGATAAATAAGATTTTTGCAGCATATTAGTAAGCCATATTCAATAATTTGAAGTCAAAAGGACCAACAACAAAATTTAAATTATTAATACATTCAAATCAGAAATAAATCGAAACAAAATATGTAGGTCCTTTTCAATTTTTACTGTAGTACTTGTAATACTGTGTAATTTTATTGTATATAATTTTGTTCTTTCTTTTGGTAATTCTGTGCATTGAAAAGTGTTTCATCGGTAAGCCTAAAAACATGAATAAAAAGACTGATATGAAATACAGGGATACTTTTCTCTTAACAGTCATTTTTATTTCCTGAACTTTAATTTAGAACAGAGTTTTAAATAATTGATCATTTTATTATGGACACTGTTTGGTTTAAGTTTTACTCTGCAGGGACCATAGGGTGACTTTTTTGAGGTAAGCGAAAAAAAATTGTAAAATGTTTGTTGACTGTAACAATTAATGTTTAATAGATGATAAAACCAACCAATAAATAAAATAAAACTTATTCTACATAACCAATTTTTTTCACTTCATAGAGAAGGACACACTTAACGATAATAAGGGTTCCACTTCAGATGTTGGGTCCCAGGCCCAAAATTTCATGTGGGGGTCATGAGCGAAAGTAATTACTTTCACTAACCTATATTATGTAAGTTTTCCCATAATAAATGAATTATTGTCATATGAATTCTTCAAATTATTCAGAATTTCTGACTAAAAACCAGTTTAAGTTAACCTGGTTTACTGTAGTATTTTATTTTTATTTATTATTTTTTTTTTAAATTTTAAGCCCACATTGGAGCACACACAGTCAATTTAATTATGTCTTTTGGTTTTTCTGCGTTCTTCCCAGTATTTTTTTAATCTTATTGATCTCTGAAGTCTGAGTTTTTCCGAATATACTATGTTTCGTGGATGTTTTCCCCTAAACTGTAAAAATTGGGTTTCCTGACTTTTTAAGATCGCTTTTTCCCTTCTTCCTGCCAATTGCTTCTTGGTTATTCCTAGTTCCTCCAAGTCCTATTCCACCTCCTTCAACCAGTTGTTCTTATCTTTACACATTTCTTCTTCTTTTCGTTTCACGCTCTTTGGGGTACGCTGAATTAATCATTTCTTGCGCGCTGTACTTTTCTTTGTTCCCAGTAGCTCTTCATTCTTTCTGATCTTCTTTTCCTCTCCTCTTCTGAAATGACAGGTTTAGGTCTTATTTTGGTTTTATCTTGGAATCTTATTCTTTCGTCCTTGGTACTTATCTTAGCAGTTTGGTCAAGCAGTGAATTTTCTGTAATTTTTAATTCTATTAGGTCTTTTTCAATTTCTTTAAACCAGTTCGGTTTTGTTTTACGATTATGGAAAAAATCAAACACTTGTTTCGTTAATCTATTAGAGTTCATTCTAAGAAGATGGCCGTAAAAATTTATTCTCCTTTTTCTCATAGTATCTGACAGTTTTTCAATTTTCCTGTAGAGAGCTTCATTTCTTATATATACTACCTTATTATCCTGAAATTTTGTTCCTATAATTTTTCTTAAGATTTTCCTTTCCGTTATTTCAAGCTTTTCTATCTGGCCTATGCGATTCATGGTTAATGTTTCTGCTGCGTACAGTGCTTCCGGCTTGATCACTGTTTTATAATGTTTAATTTTGGACCCCCGTGAAAGGGATTTCTTATTGTATGTTTCTTTCGTCAATTGGAAGGCCAATTCAAGTTTGTTTTTCCTGGATTCCATTGCCTTGCCTTCATCTGCATTCCAACTAATCCATTCACCAAGATATTTGAACTCTTTTAGAATTTCTATTTTATGTTCTTGGATTTTAAGGTATTTATTTGGGTATTTGTTGTTTGTCATGATTTTGGTCTTTTCAAAAGATATGTTTAGACCTATTTTAGCTGCTTGTTTCTTCAATTCAAGAATCTGCTCGCTTGCTTCCTCCATTGTTTCAGCAAACAAGGCCATATCATCTGCAAATGCAATACAGCTAATTCTGAGATTCTTCTTTTTGTAACCTAACTTTACACATTTATTTTATAACATTTATTTTTAAAATAATGTTACTTACTTTATAAGCTGTGAGTAAATCTGAGAATCATTTCTTGTAAATGGTGACTCTTGAGGGAGCCACTCCACATCTACAGAGACATTTGGAAGTTGTTTAACTTCAATATGTGGAGGTCGTGTATAGACGACCAAACTCTCACCAGAGCCAATTAAAACCGTTTTACCTGAGATACTCAAAGCATATGTAGAAGCAGGATGTAGTCCATTCACCTAAACAACATTATGGAATTAGTAAACTTTTTTAATGAAGTATTTTATATTCATGTTGTTGCAAATATTGCTTTTAAAATATGATCAATTTCTATTTTAGTTAAGCGAATGAAAACATAATTGACTACTTTAAAGAGTTAAATTTCCCAAAGATACAAGACATGTCATACTTCTGTTTGATAGTGCTCCATCTCTTGAAGCACAGGAATCTCTGTCACAGGAAACAGTTGGCAACACTTGCTTGAATCAAGTTGTTCTGTCTCTTCAACACTAAGCAAGAAAGAACGTATTAGTCCGTTGGCTAGGCTAGGATGGTCCCATTGGATTACAGCACTGGTTGAAGTTACATTGATGACCTGGAGGTTTTCAGGCGGATCTGGAGCTAAAACATATAATAAGTCTTAAGAAAACAAACAATTCATATAATATAATGTACCATGCTACTGGGAACAAAGAAAAGCGCAGCGCGCAAGAAATGATTAATTCAGCATACCCCAAAGAGGGTGAAACGAAAAGAAGAAGAATAATGTACCATAAAATAGAATTAGCTAAATGAACAATGACTTGATGTATATAAAACAGATAAAAATATTTTTGTTATTCACAATGTGTTATGAATAAATATAACAATGTTATTCATTATAAAATGTAGGTTATGAAAAGTTAATAATAGAAATATAACAACAGAATATTTCCAAAGCAATAAATCACACATCAAAATTCTCTGACAATGTACTTGATATATCTACGAGGCCATGTAGCACATGACCGCTTAAAGAGTGAATGGTATAAAACAAAAATAACTTTTACAAGCATGTTTTTTTAAAATTTTTTGCTAGGTATCAGGAAATATAATACATGGATTTAGTAAATAATACTAACCATTTTCCTTCGTATATGCACTGACAATTGCAGGTTCGCCATCTGCATTAATTTCTGTGTTGCGTGCACTCACCTATAAATTAAAAAAAAGTTATAGTTTTTGTTGTTGCATAAACTCTACAGTGTTATTTCTGCATTAATATTAATAATATTTCATAACAGCAAGTGTTTATAATAATGTACGTATTAAATTATTATTTGATTTAATTTTTAACAATATCATTATCTGACATGTATTGATTTTTTTCTTGTACCATATTGAAAAAAGAATTTTAATCATTATGAAAGTTGTTGTTGTTGTTTCCTATGGCTAGCCCAGACTCCAGTCCATCAGCTTCCTTGCCTCCCAATACAGCCGAGCGAAGCTCTTCTGTTGTCTCGAATCAGCATTCAATCCAGGGCATGTCAGCAGGTGTTCCTTGTTCATATTTCAGTTCGTCTCTTGGCACAGAGGGCACATTTCAGAGGAGTAGACACCAATTTTCTTCAAGTGGGCAGCGAGGCAGTCATGACCTGGGTCAAGACGGAACTGTGCCACTGACTGTCTCCTTCGTTTTTCCTTCAGTCCATCCCATTCCTCGTCTATATTTTCCCAGCGTTTGCTATGCTCTTCATTTTTTCCATCTGCTGTTTCTTCATTGTACTTTTGAGCATGGCTTTTGCCTTATTTGAATTGGGCAAATGTTTGTGTTGGGGTAGTAGTGAACCATTTTTTGCCAGCTCATCTGCAGTCTCATTTCCTGGTACACCAGGCAATTGGGGGACAAAGTTACTCGCGTCCGCAGCAAACCTTAAGCTGTACGTGTCCCCTGGGTGGTGCTAAATGAGTAACTGTGCTGGCATGAGCCATCCCAATATACAAAACATTTATGAAAGTTTATTTCTTCTATTTTTGTTTTTTCAAAAAGTATTTTAATATTTACTCACTATTATTCTGAACTGACATTTATTATTTTCCACTCAACTTGTAAGAAGCAAACAATTGTTTTTGAATATATTTATTTAATAATTAATATTCAATTTCATATAACTGTTAATTTCATACCAGTTTTTTAAATTGATTAACTTTTTTCCGTAGCATTAGGTTTTGTAAGTATTTCACGTTTTATTATCCTTTTACTCTTTGCCTCTATTGATAGTTTAAATAGGAAGACTTACACTGATAGTGTACAGCTTATCGGGCACTAAGCCCTGAATATCGTAGCAGTAAAGGTCAGGCCACACAACACAACTGGTTGGCTTTATAGATTCCTTAAAAACCATATCGCCATCAAGGAATGCAACTGTGAACGCTTCCAATGTACCATACGTTTCATTGGGCTCTGCCCAACGTAAGCCCAACATGTAGCGACTTCTCTTGTACACGGTTAGGTTTTGGACTCGATCGGGCACTGAAAAATAAAAAACAATCAGTTGTAAAGAACTTTAATAAATCTGCACAACAATATGCAGGTATAATTTGTTAAACATCTTTGTTTTATTTCAGGTAGACCAATAAAAATGGAAATTAATAAAGTAAAGCCATGCCTGGTTAGCTTGTGTGGGGGTTTGGCTCTGAACTGAGTAGGAGCTAAATGTAACTCTGCATAAAAACCTCGACACGGCGCGTCCCATGTGACTGATAGGGAAATTCCTATAGATATGCAGGTGTGAATAAGGCAATGCCAAATAAATATCCCCGGAACAACTGAGGTAAAAAGAAAATTGTCAACAGTCTTAAAGGCGGAAGAAGAATCTCATTTCTCAACGGCTGAGAGGGCGGAAGAACCTAGTAGAGTCAACCACGAAAATAAATCATTTCAGACTAACAATCTGATCTTACTTTGGAATTTTATTCCTAACAGTGAAACACACAATTTCGATTGTAGAATGGAAAATCTGCTGAAAGAAAGTACTACCCCAGGTGGCAGCTCGGAAGAGAAAGCCACCATTGCATTATGCAATGCATCGGGACCTAGGGTTCTGGGGAGTCCCAACATGTACAATAAGGATGAGTCGGAGCATCCTCGGAATCCATCCATACTCAAGTTTAAACACAAAAGGATATTGAGTATGGAAGGATTCCCAGGAAGATTGCAGAGGAAACCTGGTGTGAAGTGGTCTGAAGACAGAAAGAAGGCGCATAGTGAAAGGATGAGGGAATATTGGAGGGAACGGAAGAGAAAACAGCTAAGTGTGAAGAATTGAAATTGTCACGTGGTCCATAGCAGGCCTCATCGAAAGAAGAAGAAAATAAAGCACAAAAAAAAAATGAAAACTTTAGTAACTGGACTCAAACCTACAAACTTACATTCTACAGGTTTGAGTTATAGCATGTTATGTAAGCTAAAAATTCAAAAATAAATTTATATTTAATAAAAGTTAATGCAAAGTTTAAAGGTTATTCAAAAGTAAATTGTACGTAAGTGTAATTAACAAAATAACTCTGTAATATACATAGAGGACTTTCATCACAGTGTTTACGTGATTTTACAGGGAATTGGACAAAGGAAATTCCCTCTGACATCAGTAAACAACAAGTTCAGACAAAAGGTTAATTGTTTTACACACACACACACACACACACACACACACACACACACACACACACACACACACACACACACACACACACACACACACACACACACACACACACACACACACACACACACACACACACACACACACACACACACACACACACACACACACACACACACACACACACACACACACACACACACACACACACACACACACACACACACACACACACACACACACACACACACACACACACACACACACACACACACACACACACACACACACACACACACACACACACACACACACACACACACACACACACACACACACACACACACACACACACACACACACACACACACACACACACACACACACACACACACACACACACACACACACACACACACACACACACACACACACACACACACACACACACACACACACACACACACACACACACACACACACACACACACACACACACACACACACACACACACACACACACACACACACACACACACACACACACACACACACACACACACACACACACACACACACACACACACACACACACACACACACACACACACACACACACACACACACACACACACACACACACACACACACACACACACACACACACACACACACACACACACACACACACACACACACACACACACACACACACACACACACACACACACACACACACACACACACACACACACACACACACACACACACACACACACACACACACACACACACACACACACACACACACACACACACACACACACACACACACACACACACACACACACACACACACACACACACACACACACACACACACACACACACACACACACACACACACACACACACACACACACACACACACACACACACACACACACACACACACACACACACACACACACACACACACACACACACACACACACACACACACACACACACACACACACACACACACACACACACACACACACACACACACACACACACACACACACACACACACACACACACACACACACACACACACACACACACACACACACACACACACACACACACACACACACACACACACACACACACACACATATTTACAGGCTCAAGTGTACAGAAAACGAGGTGTGGCTAAAAAAATAACTAGACTGATTTTTTTTTAAGACAACCAGTAAGTGTGTCAAGGTTAAATGCTACATTTCTGAGTCAAGTGATATCCCCTCTCTCTACTCCTGCCGCCAATACAACTGCTGATCCCTCAGTCAGAACTGCCTTCATTCATACTAGACTGTGAATCTGCTGCCCATCAGAAAAATGCCTAGCATTTTAACAGAGTAATGTATTAATTTGAAATTTTTATTGAAATTCGGAAGTTCTGCCATTGAAGCTCATTCTCTGTTGAAATGAGTGTGTACAGTGATGAATGTTTATAAAGCACTCAGGTTTTTGTGTGGTTTAAATGGTTCACACAAAAGAAGAGCGAGAGAACTGACAATGACCCACGTTCATCACGACCTTTGACATCAATAACGGACAAGAACATTGAAAAATTGGCAATTTAATCCAAAAAGACTATCAGTTGAAAATTCGAACCATTATTGAGACTGTCAGAATCAACAAAAAATCACTTCAGCAGATTTCGCATGAACATTTTAACATGTTAAAAAATGTTGCCCAAAAATCTCAAACCTGAAAAGAAGGTCTCTCGAATGTACATTTGTGCTGGCACTTTGAAATTCATCAAAAAAAACATCATACGCTCTTGGCATGATAGTTCATCCAAAACCAAAGCTCCAGTCAATGTACTGGAAGAACCAAGATTGAAGAAAGCTCAAATGTCCAAATCAAAATTCAAAGTCATGATGATTGTGTTTTTTGACATCCATGGGATTGTGTATGTAAATTGGGTACCTATAGGTCAATCTATGAATGAGAATAATTATCACTGTGTTCAGTATAATGATCTGCCTTCCCTAGCCTCGTCAATTCTACTTTTGTTGACGCGTTTTGGAGAACCTCCATCTTCAAAAACTATACCTATACTGGTCACCAATATTATGGCCCGTCCTACTTATAATTTTCTATCTCCACCTCGTACCCCTCCTCTATTCAACACGTGTACATTAAACCTGATGTGCTCGCTTCTGATTGGCTCTTCAAAATCATACGTTTTCGCTCACTTCTGATTGGCTCCTTTCAAACTTCTTTTCAACAGTCGTCCCTCCTGTTAATTTTTGAAAATTTTTAGATTTTTAAACGTAATATCTGCTTGCGACGATATCTGATCATTTATTATGTTTTCTCCCTTTAATTAAGATTTAAAAATTTCCAAGTTCTCTAAAATGTTCATATGTCTTCCTTTTTGAAGAGAATAATTATCTTGAGGTTCTAATTGATCTTTGTGAACGAGTAAGAAGGAGGCAATCTGAGTTACGAAAAAACAAGTCATGGTTCGTCAAGACAACGCACAGGCCCATACTGCATTGGCTGTAAGGCGTTTTTGTTTAAGAATGGGATACCTATATTGGAACGCCCACCCTACAACCAATCCTTGCTCCATGTGACTTCTTTTTGTTCCCTAAAAAGGAAATCAGCGTTGAAAGGAATGAGATTTGAAAGGAAAGCTCTATAAGAAAAACTTATGGAGACCCTGAACATGTTTTCAGAAAATGCATGAGGAACAGTGTAGTGATCGTGAAAGGGAGTGTATTGAAGGGGATAATGTTAAAGTTGTGAAGAAATAAAAACAAAGAATGTGATATCATTAATCTGGTTATTTTTAGTTACACTTCAAACTGTGAGTGTTATAGAGAAGAAGATAAGTTATTGTACAGCCTTAGTTACACTTCAAACTGTGAGTGTTATAGAGAAGAAGATAAGTTATTGTATAGCCTTAGAGACACTTCAAACTGTGAGTGTTATAGAGAAGAAGATAAGTTATTGTACAGCCTTAGAGACACTTCAAACTGTGAGTGTTATAGAGAAGAAGATAAGTTATTGTACAGCCTTAGTTACACTTCAAACTGTGAGTGTTATAGAGAAGAAGATAAGTTATTGTACAGCCTTAGAGAAACTTCAAACTGTGAGTGTTATAGAGAAGAAGATAAGTTATTGTACAGCCTTAGTTACACTTCAAACTGTGAGTGTTATAGAGAAGAAGATAAGTTATTGTACAGCCTTAGTTACACTTCAAACTGTGAGTGTTATAGAGAAGAAGATAAGTTATTGTACAGCCTTAGTTACACTTCAAACTGTGAGTGTTATAGAGAAGAAGATAACTTATTGTACAGCCTTAGTTACACTTCAAAATGTGAGTGTTATAGAGAAGAAGATAAGTTATTGTA
>CM040183.1:17525184-17535184 GCA_022606455.1 Callitettix versicolor | reverse complement strand
TCGAAGAACACAGTGAGCATAACCTTCACGTTCAACCACACTTGTTGAGCCAGAATGCCTCCACTGGGATGACTGAGCCTTGGTTTCGATGTCATATCCGTAAACCCATGTTTCGTCACCTGTTATAATATGTTTCAGTAATTCTGCGTTGTTGTTGACTTCATTTAGTGACTCCTGAGCAACTTCCATTCGTCGTTGTTTTTTTTCAAAATACAACAATTTTGGAACGAATTTTGCTGCCATGCATTTCATACACAAAACATTGGAAACAATGTCATGACATGATCCAAATCCGTAAACCAAAGCCTATAAATCAAAGTCCGTGTATACCCGTAAAAAAAAAAAAAATTATAATAAAAGCTGCAAAAACAAACCTACTCCAATGAATGACAAAACTCAACTGCCAGCTTGGCGCTTAACTAACATGCGACTAGCAAATGCGAAAAGGGTAGTAATTTGGCCAAGGTCAACCATTTCCAGTCGGTTTCTGCCTCGCATTCTATACATTGGTGTACTGTACTGGGTTTATACTTGTACAGAACTGTGAACAGTATTTAACAATAAACTGTACTGAAACCATCATTTCAGTGAACCTCAGACCACAAGCATTATAATCTACAAAAGATTGGATTTACTTGAGTTCTTGATAAAATGAAGTTTCAATAAAGTAGCAACAAATTCTAAATAAAATAGAACAGATTCTATGTTTTATTCTACACTCTTGATTCTAAGCAAATTTGAGTTTGTCATAGAATGTGTTGAATTTAACAATTTTTCCATTTAATTTGTCAATTTTCCTCATACTTATTGAATAGGCAGAAAACTACTGTCAGTGCCACCTATCATTAAGAAAAAAACTAAGTTTTAAATTTAAATTTTGCTTAAACGTTATGTTGTAAAATTCTATATATTGTTATTTTCCACTGTTAACTCAGTGAACCTGTATTGCTGACCTATTATTCGTGATTCTAAACATTCGAAATTTTAAAAATGATAAAATAAAATTAAAACTCACCAAAAATAACTCATAATTAAATCCTAAAAGAAAGCCACTACAAATTGTATCCAATTCCCAGTAGATTGTACTACTTGTGTTGGTGGAGACTGGTTTAATGGAACTTTCACTTGGGAGCTCTTTCGAACTGAAAATTAAATAAAATTTTAAATACTCATCAGAATAAGTGAATGTTCTATCGTTGCAAAAATTAATATCACTAATGAAAAATATAATGTTGATTTTTTTAAAATTCTAACAAAATAATTGACAAAATTAATGAAATAATTGACTAAGTATTGTCATACCATTTTGTTTTGTTGCAACCAAGATGGATTTGTTTTCACTCTGTTCCCTTCCAGAAACTGCCACCATAACAATGTATTGTGATAAAGGTTCTAGTTCACTTAGTGTAATGTTAGTGCTCGACACGTAAGCTTCACCACTACTGTCACAAGGTTTATCACAAGCTGCATGCTTTATACACTGGAATTAAACAATTGTTTTTATAAATAATTGTTATTAATAACAGGCATGTCCAGAAAGAAAGTATAATTTTTTCTACCGCCATCGCAGCACTGCTATCGGCCATTCATACATAATAATGCTGCCTGCGCACAATGGGATCCCTGAATCGACTGGTTTTATGGAGCCACAAGTAACTCACTATAGCGAGGCTTGTCATCACCCAAGATCCTTATCACTGTGTCAAATACTAAACTCAATAAGTGAAGTGGATACTTTAGATTAGATTCTATTCTAGAGGAAGGGATTTGTTCAACCCCAGGCACTGCGATCAACTGACCTATTGTACAACTTACCTCTTAAAATACCTAGTTCAGCAGGTTAGTGCCCCTAATAAGTTCCAAAAACCCACTGACTAGCTCACACTGCTGAAGATCCCTAGGGTCTTGGAAACCAAAAACCCCTAGCCTCCTACTACCCTCACAATCATAAATTATGTGACCTGCAGTTTCCTCCTCCTTCCTACACACTCTACACACGGTTTCTCCGTGGTACACACCTATCCTGTTCATGTGCACCCTCAGACCACAGTGCCCTGTTATGAGCCCCATGATCCTCCTGAGTTGTGCTCTGCCCAGGACATCTGCTGCCCTTTGATTCCTCCAGAAGGAACTTTGTTTAAGAGACGTTTACTATGGGAATGCCCATGAAGGTTGTCCCATCTTACCTGGTGTTGACATTTAATCCACCCATTAATAGCAGACCTGGCCAATGATAGAGAAATCCCTAAAGCCGGCTCAGGTCCGATAAACTCAGATGCAGATCCAAGTCCAGCCAGTCGGTCTGCCTCCTCATTACCCTCAACTCCCCTATGCCCCGGAACCCAGTGAAGAGTTACCCAATTATCCCAGGACAGAATGTCAAGGTTCTTCCTACACTCCCAGACCAGCTTGGACTGTATTTTAGGACCCACAAGTGCTTTTATTTCTGCCTGACTATCAGTATGAATAGGAATATGTGCCTTTTTGAAGCCCCGATCCACGTTCTCCCGAACACAGTCATTAATGGTCATCAGTTCATCCTGAAATATGTTGTTTGCTGTCCCAGGGTAATTACTTTCTTTAACCTTGGTCTCAGACCATATACCCCAGCACCAGTGCCTGACTTTGTCTTGGAGCCATCTGTATA
This sequence comes from Callitettix versicolor, assembly GCA_022606455.1. Classification (NCBI taxonomy): domain Eukaryota; kingdom Metazoa; phylum Arthropoda; class Insecta; order Hemiptera; family Cercopidae; genus Callitettix; species Callitettix versicolor. Next base: position 17,532,537 of record CM040183.1, on the reverse strand, counting down.
CCATACTATGTCTCCAGCTTTTTCCAACACACGATCTCTCCCCTCAAAGGCCAAGTTGATATCAAAGGGTCTAAATACTATGTGCCGTTTAACTATCTGATCAGTCCCCATCATGAAGATTGGGTCAAAGATCTTGTCTGTGATTCCAGCATGCCCATAGATAGAGGGCAGTCAGCCAGTCTCCACTTAAGCCAGTGGATACTTTAAGTAAGCTCTGTATCAATTATGTATGACTGCAACAACTTCTACATAAGTCAGACAGGTAGAGGTTTTGGGGTGACGTTAATACAGCATTTGCCGAGAAGCAATTTAACTAACAAATTATTCACACCATCTTATCGAGAGCAATCATGGTTGTACTGGTTTTGAGACTAACCTATAAGCCTATACATATGAAAAGGGTAGATTCATAGATGCCACTGAGGAACTTGAAATTTATAAAGCTTACTTAAAGGACCCATATCACTTATTAAATGATCAATTAAACTTTAGATCAAACACAATATTTGATACAGTAATAATGATCTTGGGTGATGACAAACCTTGTGACTGTATGTTACTTGTGATTTCATAAAACCAGTTGATTCAGAGATCCTGGTGCGCTCCCGGAATTATTTAATTAATTTATTATGTGATGTTTTATGTGTATTGTGTAGTGCCTTATTTAAATTTTAAAGTAATAACAACCTTCTGGAAGCAGCGAGATATCTAAAGATGGGATTGTAAATCCGAAACATGTCATAAGTCTTAAGTAATTAAATTATGAACAAGAAAAAATTTATTAAATTTTTTTACAGTATCAGTGACTTGGATACATATTACTGAATATGAATTGAAACATAATTGTTTATATTTTTTAACTAATACTTAAATGTTAATTTCAATATACTGAATCTTTATTACTGACTTGTTTATCTGTCTTGTTTTGCCAATTTATGATTAATTATTATGTATAACATAAGAAATTAAAGTTTTGTCCATCACAAAAAAAAAACAACTGAATCATTAAATACATTAAAATTATGTTCTAAGCTACTACCTTGTATGACACAATATAGTTGAACGTAAAATCATCTATTTCTTTTGGAGCAGTCCATTCTAGCTTGAGACTGTCGTGCTCTGCAGAGACTAGGCGTAGGTTAGTTACAGGATCAGGAACTAAAATTAAAAAAAAATATAATTTTCTACATTAAACATTAAAGAGCAACATATTTTTTTTAGTAACCAAACCTTTTGAGATTTACATTTTTTTTTTTGTGTTTAACGTCCGACTGTTGTGCACACTTGGGCTAATGCATACGATTTTGAGATTTGAGATTTATAAACATTTTTGAGCAAAGTAGCCTATTTTTAGTTCAGATGTTTAGTCCATAAGGCATCATGCCACTTTATATTGAATTAAAATGTTCTACCATTTCAGAATTCTACAGGTAGTAACTGTCTTTTAGACCATGCCTTGTAATCTACTTAAAACTGGCATAGAAATTGATTATTTCATTTATTTAATTTCAATTAATGTAAATGGTTTACAACATTTTGCTATAAGAGTGTTTTTAGAAACTAGGAGAACATTGTATTTGTTTTTTTTTTTTTACCTAAAACCATCATTTTAATAGTAGGCCTATTATTTTTTTAAATAATGGTTATACAATAAACAAAACGTAGTTCTACCTTGCTTTCTGGTTTTCACTGAAACTGTATCTGAATGTGGAGCATATTCTTTGGTCGTCAATGCTCTAACTTTCACTTTATACTCCACCCCAGGGAGTTTGTTCAGTAATTCTGCACGGGTTGTCGATACATTGCGAGAAATCCATCTCCAGCCTTCTTGCCAACTTATTTCATAGTTCACTATTGGACATATATATAGATCATTTGCATCGAACTGAAACAGGAAGACAATTTAATTACATTCAATAATTTGTTTATTGATAAGAAGCAGTGCTAATCTGGGCTACAGGCATGCGTGGCCCTTATACAAAAAAAAAAAAAAAAAAAAAAATGAAAACTACTCTTAGTCAATAAAAAAACTACTTGAATTATACTTTTCTAACACTGTAGACAGACAAAATAATAAACCAAGTACAGTAACACCAAATTGTTAAATTCTAACTCATTAGACAGGCAACCTTAAACCTGCCTGGGAAACAGTGAGTCTTCATGGGCATACCTTGTGAGTCCTTCGACAGTACCATGTTATAAGTTAGAGATCGACCTGTGTAATAAGATAGAGGTTCCATACTGTGTATTAACTTAGAGACTACAGTTCCGTCAAGTGTGTTGTACCGTATGTATATGTTGCCAACGCCGCTGCTTGCAGGCGCTTCAGTATCTTTTATCTAACAAGTAGAATGCGCTTAGTTAAATTACATAAACAATTATAATTTTTATATTTAACAAAAATTGTTGACATCTTTAAATTATATTTTTGGCATGCATGGGCATTAAATGTGATTTCCTCAATTGAAGGGCATAAAATGGTACTTTTGTTACACGTGAGCATAAAGTCACATTTTATTTTCACAGGAATGTTTAATTGTTACACATTCCTTGAAATTTTTGACAAAATTCTAATTTCATTATTTGTACTGGTATTTAAATTGGTTTGTTGTGATGTAGCCTATTAGTCTTCAGATCAGATATAGATAAAAAGTACAAATACACATTTAATCGGGAAGGTGTAATAGCTTAGAGATATATTAACTTAGGGAATCGTTTTTCCTTCGACAGTACCATGTTATAAGTTAGAGATCGACCTGTGTAATAAGATAGAGGTTCCGTACTGTGTATTAACTTAGAGACTACAGTTCCGTCAAGTGTGTTGCACCGTGTGTATATGTTGCCGACACCGCTGCTTGCAGGCGCTTCAGTATCTTTTATCTAACAAGCAGAATGCGCTTAGTTAAAGAAAGATATATTATTAAAATATAAAGTTAATTTTGATAGGTTTTGTTCTGAAAAGCTTATGTGCAATGCTGTAAATGTATACTAATTTACATATGTAGCAGTAATAGTAATAGTAATAATAATATAAAAATATTGTTTGAAGGCTGTTTTATTCAAACCATATCCGAATTGAATTAAGAAAACAGCCCTAAATTAATGAATTCATATAAACTTACATTGTTTTTTTTTTTTTTTTTTTTATAAAACACCAATATTTCTATTTTTCTGCACAGATAATTGTCAAAAATAAACATTTAGATATGTTGTTGACCATAGTACTGACAATATATTCAACTGTAAACCAAAACAAAATAGTGATGATTAGGCTGGTATAAAAGATACCAGTTAGATAAAAGATACTGAAGCACCTGCAAGCAGCGGCAGCGGCAACATATTCACACGGTGCAACACACTTGACAGCACTGTAGTCTCTAAAGTGAATACACAGTACGGAACCTCTATCTTATTACACAGGTCGATCTCTAACTTATAACACGATACCATCGAAGGAAAAACGATTCTCTAAGTTAATAAATCTCTAAGCTATTACACATCCCCATATAATCAGACACACTTTGTATACATGTACATTTTCTACCAAAAACGTAAAATTTTTCTCAGAACATAAAATTTGAAATAGGTAAAATGCTTCTTTTTTGCTGTATGTATTTATTTATTAAATGAAAGTAATGTGGACCAATTATGAGATTATTCATTTTCACAAAAATACAAATTGCTAAAAAATAGTGTAAAATCGACTTTGTACAGTATAAGAACTTTGGCAGAGGGGATAGAACTGGCCAGTGGACCATATTAGCTCCGATTATAAGACATAAAATGTTATCACTATCTACAAAGTACCAGTGATTGCTTTGGTATTTTAAAAATATGTACAGAACCACCAAAAGGCTTTAATTATTAGATTTTTGAAGTGACATTTACAAGAAGTATAAAATTTAAAAAATTAAAATTCATAAAAATTTGAGTGCAAACAGGAACTGGCTCACTCAAAACACTTTAGAAAATTATGCACTTTAGAAAAAAAAATATGTCTATCTTCTTCTAGTGCTTATATGCCTTGTTTATGTACTTTGCCTATTATTCAGGTATTGTTATTTCATATCAGTCCTGCTTAATACAACAGTTCCCATCACTGACTGAAATATCTGTTTCAATTCCTGCCGAGTTGAAAATATATTCAGCCAATGTTAGACTGTATGTGCTTTTGTCTTTAAAAAAAAACTAATCCATTTTCAGCACTTGTGACAGTGCATACAGTTATTAATTAAACAAAACATGGAATATACGAGGGTGGTCTGATTAGTTTCCGACCTCAACATGAAGATAGCAGCACTCATCGGTGGCAGCACTCGAATTTCGTTGTTCATCTGTTGACAGTTACTCACCAAAGTTTCAGCCATTTGGACATGCAGTTGTTATGTAACAGTCGTTTGTGTGAGTTGGTGTGAGTATTTTTATGAAAATGGACAAAATTGAGTATCGAGCTGTCATTAAATATTTGTTTTTGAAAGGCAATACGCCTACGCAAATCAAAGTTGAGTTGGATTCTGTGTATGGTGACTCTGCACCATCATTTACCACAGTGAAATTTTGGGCAACTGAATTTAAACGTGGCCGTAAGAGCTTAGGAGACGAGGAAGGTTCGGGACGTCCAAAAATTGCAACTACCGACGAAAACATCGCCAAAGTTCACCAAATAGTCCTAGATGACCACTGAATTAAAGTGAGAGAGATAGCAGATGTTATGAACATGTCAAAAGAATATGTTTGTCATATATTAAATCAACATTTAGACATGAGAAAGCTGTCCGCGCGTTGGGTGCCGCGTTTGCTCACGTTAGACCAAAAACATGTTCGAGTGAACATTTCCAATGCTCTGTTGACGCAGTTTAGGCGCAATAAATCCCAGTTTTGGCGCCGATTAATTACTGTAGATGAAACTAGGATACACCATTATACACCAGAAACAAAAATACAGTCCAAACAGTGGACTGAAAAGGGGGAACCGGCTCCAAAAAAAGCAAAAACTGTTTTTTCGGCTGGGAAAGTGATGGTGACTGTTTTTTGGGATAGTCATGGAGTTATTTTAATCGACTATCTTCAAAAAGGAAAACTATTACAGGAGCATACTACGCATCATTACTTGACAAGCTGAAGTCAGAACTTGCGGGAAAACGGCCACATTTGTAGAAAAAGAAAATCCTGTTTCACCAAGACAACGCACCGTCTCACACCTCAGCGGTTGCCATGGCGAAAATCCATGAATTACGGTTTGAACTGCTTGACCTGCCTTACTCACCAGATCTAGCCCCAAGCGACTTCTTTTTGTTTCCTCATCTAAAAATTGCACTCAGAGGACAGAGATTTTCGTCAAATGAAGAAGCAATCACCTTCGTGTTTTATGTGTTAATAAGGATTGACTACATGTTAACATGCCACAAATAAAAATATCATTTATTATTTATTTGAACCCCGCAAGGGGGTGCAGACTACCTGAACCTATTAAGAGAATTTAGATGTCCCTCGCGGTACCCGAGTCTACACACACTTACACTTACAACACTACACTTACGACTTTTAACACATTACACTCACACGTACATTTAGGAAGGCGATAATAGCCTCAATGTGCTTTTCGCCTTAAAATACCAAAAACAAAAAAATATTGAATATTGCTGTCAATGGCTCAAAAATAGGCAAAATATATATCTATAATGCCCTACGGAAGTAGAACTGTGAACAGATAAAAACAAACAATTGTGATGCTGTCTCATTGATATGAAGGAAGTAAATTTCCAAAAGTAATTTTTTTAATTTACTGTTTTGAATTTATGATTTCACCATCGTAATCAGTGTTACAGTCTGTAAATATATTGGCATTTTAAACTTTTAAATTACATTGAAAAATATAAAAATGAACCTTGACCACCATCAATTAAAACTCAAAGAAATTTCTTAATTTCAAAAATCCGAAATTCTAATTTATAAAGTTGTTAATGGTGATTAATAGTGAAATAAAATTTTAAAAAAATACAAAAAGTCATGAATTTTTAAAGAATTAAAATGGTAGCCATTTTGAAACTGTTGAATGGATTTTGCCGGGTAAGAAATTTGTTAATTACCACTCAAAAAATATCTGAAGACATGATTGGTCTTTATTTCAAGTTTCCGGGTCTGGGTTTTAGTATGATTACCACTCCAATAACTCATTTTAAATGGAAATTCACTAAAATTAATGTTACAATTATGATTATCGACACCAGATAATTGCCAATCTAGTGAGGCAAACATACACGATGGAAAAATCTATAAAAGATGAACAGAAACAGATCTTTATCAAGATAACAGAAATGTGTTATGTTCATTATTGCAACTAGCTGTGTTGTACACAAGAGATAGTTTTTAGACGATTACCAAAATGCTGAATTTTAATATTTAAATAATCTGTTCGGTATAACAATAACAATAATAAGATGACGTAAAACTAATGATGTTGAAAGTAGTAGTATTTTTTCTAAAGTTAATCTTACCTAAGGTGCTACCACTTATATTTTACTTATACAATATGTAGTACATAATAACAGTTACAATAAAAATATAACAGTGCTCACTTTCCACATGAGGATAATATTGGTTTCTGAAGCTATTCCGGCAAGGTCATAATTAACTTCTTCTGGCACTGAAATAAATCACAGAATTTCTATAAAGCATTTTGCACTCTTATAACACTGATGTTGATATTAAATAAATTAAATAGTATTACATGTATATTTATGTATTGCGTTTATAAAATATGCAGCATATTTAATATTTGTTCCTAAAAAATATATAAAAATAATCAATTATTTAATATGCAGGGGAAAAAGTAAAGAAATTCAAATATTTGGGAGAAATGATCCAAGACAATTTCTTGGAGAAGTCTGCTGTTTAAGAAAGGGTATGCAAAATGGAAAGAGCATATGGTATCACTAAAAATTATTATAACAAAAAGTGCTTATCTAAAAATCTTAAACTAAGGAACTACACTACAGTAATGAAACCGGAATGCCTGTATGCAAGTGAATGCTTGGTACTAAATTATAGTTAAGATAAACTGAAAATACTAGAAAGGAAAATTATGAGAAAAATTTTAGGCCCAGTGAAGACTAAAGAAACATGGAAACTAAGATCTAATGATGAAATATACGGGAACATAGAGGACATGGCAGAGATGATAAGGAAGAGAAGACTGCAATTTTTTGGACATATGTACAGGATGAATGATTCAAGACTAGCTAAAAGGATACTCAAGTACCTATGGGATAAAAAGTTAGCAACTAGTTGGATTGAAGAGGTAAGAAAAGATTTAGAAAGAAATAATATTAAAGAAGAAGAAACGCTGAACAG
>CM040183.1:17485184-17520184 GCA_022606455.1 Callitettix versicolor | reverse complement strand
AGGGGATGATCAAGGATAGTGATTGAATTTTTAGCCAGAAACTGGCGAACAATCAAAAGCGAATGTGCGGGTGCATTGTCTTGATGAAGAATCAATCATCGTTTTGAGTCAAATGTGGTCACACACGACGCACTCGATCTCTCAAGCGCTTGAGAGCGTTAAGGTAGAACTCAGAATTTACCGTTTTTTCCTCAGGAAGGAATTCATGATGAACAACACCTTTGATATCAAAGAAAACCAGGAGCATGACTTTGATTTTTGATCGGCTTTTCCTTGATTTTTTTGTTCGAGCTTCACCTGTTGCTTTCCACTCCATGCTTTGCGATTTCGATTTGGGGGTCATACTCGAAAAACCACGATTCATCACCAGTGATAACCCTATTTAAGAATCCAACATCATTTTCCATGGAATTTTTCCAGTCAGTAACACATTCGACTCTTCTCAACTTTTGATGTGCACTGTTGATTTTCCTAAATTTAGTTCTTCAGCTATCATTCGGACAGTTTTTCGGCGATCAGTAAGGACAAGACGCCGCACACGATCAATGTTTTCATGCACACAAGAGGTTGAAGGTCGTCCAATTCTTGCATCATCCGTGGCGTCTTCTCGACCTTCTTTAAAGCGCTTAATCCACTTGAAAATGGCTATTTTCTTCATAGCATTATCACCATAAACAACTCTCAACATTTCAGCAATTTCTTGGTAATTTTTACCAAGCTTTACCAAAAACTTGATGTTAATTCGTTGTTCAGTGAATTTGTCAATTTCCATATCGACGAACAAAAAAATAATGCAAAACTAAAAATAACTCTACTCGCAAGATCCGCACAGCGTAACGTTCTGCCAAGCACTGACGGCTCATTGGGTCCCAGACAACACGTGAGGCCAGTGGACGTGGCTTAACTCTCCGTAATGGCCACCATGTTCGACCAGTTCGCGTATTTATTGGACAAACCTCGTACAGTTTGTACGTGTGTACTGTACTGTTATAAAGTACAGTAGTAGGCTTATTTCAAATAATTGCATGTAGTAGATGATTCTATTTTGCCGTAGTTATGAAATAAATATAGCAATAATTTGTTCTCATGATTTTTACATGACCCTGTGGATGAATGGGAAACTGTTCTGCTAGAAAGTCATTTAAATTCCATGACATTACTTTATTATTAATTATTTTAATATAGACTATTTGGAATAATGCGTTAGAAATGTTTTTAAACAGGCTTTGTGTTTACCTACATTTCTTGCAGTATGGTGGATAGAACCCAGGAAGGCAGTTTGTGTGACAAGCCCCAGTGTAACTGTCACAGGTTCCCTCGCAGTTGCTGCATCTCTGATCACATCCAGCACCATATTCTTGCACATCGCATGCTGCAAACAAAATGTTATTATATTTGTATTAGGTTTTTTATGCCAATACTTAGACCAATGGTTTGGCTAAAGAAGACAAATGATCAGTGCTAACTTTAAGTGTAAAGCAATGGCAGTAATTGTGTCTTGAACCCACAGCCTTCAGGTGCACAGTTTACAGTTCATAGCAAACTGTTCAGTTGTATTAGGATCCACAGGCAAAGGTATAATTACAGAAGAAATAATATAACAAAAGATATTGAACAATACCAAAGTGATCACTGTAGCACATAGAAATAAATGTTACATTAGTAGCATCTCAAAAAAAAAAACTCTACATGAACACTATTTTAAAATTTTGCATGAGAAGTTTTCAAAACACCAAAATCATTTGATATTGCTGTGGTAAAATTCTGTGTATAAAGGTATAATGAAATTCCATATTTTAAATACTATACAAAAGAAATGCTACTTACGAAATCAATCTGACTTTAAAAAAAGATTGTATTGCTTTTAAATAGCTTAAGAAATATATATGTGTGTAGATGCGGAACTTACTTTCATTACAAAAATATCCCTTAAAGCCAGGTGCACACAAACATCCAACCACTGGCGTACAAAGTGTAAGGTATCCACAGCCTTGTGATCTCAAAGAGCACAGTCCTCCACAATCGGCTCCGTATCTGTTTGCACCACAGCCTGCAAGATATTACACAAATCATGAACACATAAACACAAATTATTTTTTATGTTAACATGGCTTGTTATGTTAACATAATAATAGCTTAGAACTGTCTTGTTGATCTGATGGGACATTTCCCAACCTAATAATCATTGCTAAAGCAAACATTTTCATTTTTGAATGCCAGTATTGTGATGAGGCTGCAAAGAAAACGCAGAATTGCAACCAAAAGCACTTTTTAAGGTTACAACTGATTCATGTTTAATGCAGATTAAGAATTTATGCAACACTGAATGGTCAAATGATTATAAAACGGCTTGAAAGGAAGAAAAGTAACACATAGCCTGAACCAGCTGACATGAGTACATGTGAAGGACAGGACTTCATTATCTTGAAGAAACAAACCTTTGCTGCTCAAGCACGAATAGGACATATTGTTACCACAGAATTCCTTTACAAATACCAGCTGATGAAGACTCTAATCTGCAAGAGATGGCACGTCAACATAACTTTCTTGACTTCACTAACAGAATCCTGAAATGCAAACAAATGAAAAGAACTGCTTCAGAATAAACACAAGTCCAATATTTTTGTGCCAAAGAATCTTAAAAACAAATCTCTGCTGATGATTGATGCTGCATTGTTTGAAATGCGTTGTGTTGTCAGTCCCACTGTTTGTTTGTTCTAGGAAGTAAAAAATGATTATGCAAACCTGCATTACAAAATTTATTTTGGTAATTGCTTAGACAGGTTTGTTACCCAGCAAAATCCACTGATGTGTTTTATGATGGTGGTCATTCAAAATTTTCAATTTTATCTTAACATTTTCGAAAATATGATTCCTCTAACATTAAAATCTGCATAATTAGAACTCATTTTTTCAAATTTCATTGAAAATACAAAATTATCCATAACGATTGTAGAGTTAATTTTTTAAATTTCATTTCTAACAAACAAACAAACACACACACACACACACACATATATATATATATATATATATATATATATATGGCAAGCTTGTGTGGCAAGCCCCAGTGTAACTGTCACAGCTCCAGTTGCTGTAATATCACATCCAGCACCATCAGTAGTTGCTGCAAACAAAATGTTATTATATTTGTATTAGGTTTTTTTTACAATACTAATACTTAGACCAATGGTTTGGCTAAAGAAGACAAATGATCAGTGCTAACTTTAAGTGTAAAGCTATAGCAGTAATTGTGTCTTGAACCCACAGCCTTTAGGAGCATATATATATATATATATATATATATATATATATGTGTGTGTGTGTGTGTGTGTGTGTGTGTGTGTGTGTGTGTGTGTGTGTGTGTGTGTGTGTGTGTGTGTGTGTGTGTGTGTGTGTGTGTGTGTGTGTGTGTGTTTGTGTGTGTGTGTGTGTGTGTGTGTGTGTGTGTGTGTGTGTGTGTGTGTGTGTGTGTGTGTGTGTGTGTGTGTGTGTGTGTGTGTGTGTGTGTGTGTGTGTGTGTGTGTGTGTGTGTGTGTGTGTGTGTGTGTGTGTGTGTGTGTGTGTGTGTGTGTGTGTGTGTGTGTGTGTGTGTGTGTGTGTATGTATGTATGTGTATAAAGAGTGATTCAATAAAACTGGTTTTTAAGTGTTAAACAAGTACTCCATATTTATGAAATGTAATATATTTCAATATCAATACAATACATATACATGTTGCTATTGCACATAAAAACATTATGTATGAAAAATGAATGAAAGTACATCGATATTTTGAAAAAATAATAGTGTGTTTTCTTGGTGGAATAAGACAGTAAAAGTCAAACTAACGTTGATGATTCCTGAGAGGTAAATGGGAAACTGCTAAAAACATATTGGTTCAGCCAAGCTATGATTTTATTGACAATTTGAATAACTTTAAAAGGTCAAAAACTGGTATTTTAAATTCAAGCATTTAAAAATTGCCATTATAAATTGCTTAAAATCTTTACAAAAAACATATTGTTTGGAAAATTTTTTTAAAAACATCAACAGTCAACTATTGATGTGAAAAATATAAAACATCGACTATCAACCATCTGTGCAAAAAACAAAAAACATGGACTGTTAACCATCGATGTGAAAAACATAAAATATAAACTGCCAACCATTGATGAGAAAAACATAAAACATTGACTGTTAACGATCGATGTAAAAACCCATAAAACATTGATTGTCAACCATCGATGTAAAAAACCATAAAACATTGATTGTCAACCATCGATGTGAAAAACATAAAACACTGACTGTCAACCATCGATGTGAAAAACATAAAACATTGACTGTCAACCATCGATGTGAAAAACATAAAACATTGACTGTCAACCATCGATGTGAAAAACATAAAACATCGACTGTCAACCATTGATGTTAAAAACATAAAACATCGAAAGTGCTCATCCATAGAAACAAAAATAAGAGATATGATTAACACTATGCTACTTAGAAGATGATGCAACTTTATCGTTGTAAGAAATTAATTTTTAAGCTTCAATTATTTTTTTCTTAAACATCAAACATGATTTTGATTTATAGGTGTGTTTTGACATAAATTAATGATTTTAATTAATTTAATGTCCAGTGTGTTACAATATTTCACATTTACCAGTTTGGCAGAGTTCTCCGGTAAATCCAGCAGGACATGCGCATGTATTAGGTCCGTAACCCAAGCCACCGTTTTCACAATCATCTCGAACAAAGTCATCTGTTTTATCTTGATCTAAATACAACAAATAGTACTAAATTAATTTATTTAAAAAAAAAACAATACAACATATTTTAAATATACATACATATAAATGAAGGTTAAAATATATAAATATATACATTAAATGAATATACATTTTTATATACATTTTATACATATAAATGAAGGTTAAAACATATAAATATATACAATAGTATTTATACACTGAATATGGTTTGCTACAGAATTTTATAAAGATATTTTCAGTAAGTTTTATAGTGGAAAACTATAGATGAATGATAACTTCTACTATTGGTGTCCTTTTGGTACTATCTGGTGTGGTCCATTTACAATTGAACACTTAAAAATTTACTCGCATCTCAGAGAGAGAGAGAGAGAGAGAATTGAAACAGAAGAACATGCATACAATCTTCTCCATTTTCTATGGGTATTATACTCCAGTTGGGAAAAATAAACAATAAATTGACACAGAAATTGATGAAGAAATCTAAAAGGTTCTGTTGAAAATGTGAAATATGTAATGCAAATACAATAAGGTTCTTAGCAAATCATCAATACAAGCAATATCATTATTACCTGCCACAACAAAAAGAACCTTAATAAACTCTTTTTATATTTTTCTTATTTTCTGCTAGGATTATTGTCACTGTGTTCAGTATAATGATCTACCTTCCCTAGCTTCGTCAATTCTACTTTCGTTGAGGCGTTTCGGAGAACCTCCATCTTCAAAAACTATATCTATACTGGTCACCAATATTATGGCCCATCCTATTTATAATTTTCTATCTCCACCTTGTAACCCTCCTCTATTCAACACATGTGTGTACATTAAACCTGACGTGCTTGCTTCTGATTGGCTCTTCAAAATCATACGTTTTTGAAGTGAGCAAATCAGGTTTAATGTATACATGTTGAATAGAGGAGGGGTACGAGGTGGAGATAGAAAATTATAAATAGGACAAGCCATAATATTGGTGACCAGTATAGATATAGTTTTTGAAGATGGAGGTTCTCTGAAACGCCTCAACAAAAGTAGAATTGACGAAGCTAAGGAAAGGCGGATCATTATACTGGACATAGTAACCTTAACAAAAGTGCTTAGGACTTTAAAAAACATCAAAAACACCAACAGTTACACTCTAGTTGGTACGCTCATACGTTGGAATGCATAATGTATAAGAGACAATAATCTACTGAAGCATGGATTACCCATCAATATCACGGCACAAAAATTAAAACAAATGAGTTTATAAAAATACCATCAGTCAAAGAAAATATCTGTTTCAAAATATCAAATATAGTATCGAGTATTGTAGTAATTTGGACATTACAAAATTAAATCAACATGAGACACAGTGGTTTCCTTCCTGCTCAGTATCAGCCATGACGACCGCTTTGCAGAATATAGTCCGTATATAGTCAATGGCAGAACATAAAAAGAATTGCTTATACAACACTGAATGTGTACAATCTGTTGTCATATAGACAAACATGAATGGACTAGATACAAACTTTACAGTGTTGAAAATTATATAAAAACTTAAAGAAGGTAAGCAAAAATTTCTAAACTCGTTTGGGATATCAGAAAGCTGGAGGATTAGAGATAAATCTAGCTAATCTATGACAACTACAAGTTATACTGTGGTGGGGAAAAGTAACTACAGTATTCAGTTGTATAAGATTTGAATTATTCAAAAAAAGTGTTTTTTCTTGAATTTTTAAGTATGTACGACGTTTGGCTAATAAAGAGTAAGACGAATTAAATATTTGTACAACCAACAGTTGTGTAGCGTGGAGCTTCTCTCTCGATTGTTGCCAATTCTCAATAATATGTTTAGATATATTAGTCTGGCCATGGCCTTTGTTTGGATAACATCTGTTTTTTTATTTTGCCAAAAATAATTGTTTTATTACAGCAAATAACTGTCGTAAAATGTCATTTAAAGTTGGAAAAACCACTACTGAAACTTACCTTTTATTAAAAAAAGTATATTGTCATGAATGTTTATCACATGCATGGGTTTTTTAGTGTTCTAAGCATTTCCAAAATGCTGAGAAGACATTGAAGATGTTTGCCTGGATCGCCTTTCACATTTAAAAACAAATCAAAATATTGAAAAAATTAGTAATCTGATTAAATCTGACTGTCGGTTAACTATTTGTGCAACTACTGAAACTGCAGGAACTGGCAAAGAATATGTAAGGTAAATTTTACTTCAACATGCAAAAGTGTGCACAAAAATGGTGCCTCGAATTCACACAATTGAACAAAAAGAAGCTCATGAAAATGTTTTTTCAGACACTTTGAATGCCATCAAAAATAAATCAAACTTCTTAGAAAAAGTGACAACATGTGATGAATCTTGGTTTATCACTTATTATCCGAAAACTAAGCATCAATCTATGCAATGGAAGGCCTCAACTTCAACGATAGCTAAAAAAAGCTTGAATGAGCAAACCAAAATTCAAAGTGAAGATGATTATTTTTACAATATTTATGGGGTTGTGTATGGAATTCACTGAGTTCCTGAAGGTCACTAATCGACATTAATACCTTGAGGTACTTGTTTAACTTTATGAAAAAAATAAGAAAAAACCGAACAAAATCATGGAACAACAAGTCATGTGTTCATCATCAGGAAAACACTGACTGCATACCAGTGTTTAACCTTTGCTGGGCATGTCGCAGCAATTTGGTTGCAATGTCTAATTCCTTTTTTTACCCATGTAAACTAATTTTAAGTGGACACATTGCATTATTTTTATAATACATTGTTTCTAATTGATTATTTTAATTTTCAGTTTCTTTGGTTCTGTTATTTTTGTGTAGTCAGCAAATATGACAAATAAGTCTATGTGTTCGTACTTGAGCCTGTTGATTTTCCAATAACTTATACTTGCCCAAAAAAATTAAAGCTCTTTTAGAAGAGTTAGGATTGTCACTTTAGCTTTCAAGCGTTATCAAACTGAGTGCCAATTTCTTGAAAAAGTTACGTTTTCACTCGCTGTAATCCAGATGGTTGAATTTGTAAATTATATTTGTATTTATTCTGGCAATGCCTAATGTTGATAAAGGGGCCATTGTCCAACGTCTCATGCTTTGGGATGTCGAGTAACTGGCACATATTTGATCGACAGTACCAATGTCACATTTTGTAGCGTTATAATCCAAATTTACAATAGACTTTTTGGAATCTTCGTCAATAGAATAGAAATACAATAAAAAAATACTAAACTAAAACACTAAACACAAAACAATATGAGGGTAAAAGTGGCTATGTATGCACAAATATAGTGAGAATAACTCTAAGGAAGCAGTTGCAGGTTGGGCGCACCGCGGCAACTGAGCTGCAAACATAACTACCTAGCATTCATTCACTTACCAGACGGATTGAAAATTAAGTGGTATTCTTTTTATATAGTTCATGTCCCTCAAGGTGGTCTTGACAAATACTCAAAATCCTGAAAACATTTTTCCATCGGTATAAACCGTAAGATGGGAAAATAAAAGATTGCAGTCAATTTGCTGCTAGCGCGCCCACTTAAGGATTACACCATCCACCTTATTTGCCTGACCTGGAACCATATAACTTTTATCTGTTCCCAAAGGTCAAGGCTGCATTAAAAAGAACAAGATTTCAGACCATTAAAGCTGTGAAAGGAAAAGCAACACATGTCATGAAAGAGCTTACAAAAGACGACTTCCAGCACTGTTTCGAACAACAAAATATTCACATGAAGCATTGTAGTGATAGAGGAGGGGTGTACAAGGTGTGTTCAGAAAGTAACAAGAATTTTTAAGTTTCGCGGGTTTGGAGAGTCCAATTGTCAAACATTTTTTTTATTATTATACATGCCCTTGAAATATGATAAAACTTTCAGCTGTTTTCATTGTTGACTTTGTCTGTGACAACCACTAATTTAGACGTGTTTTTATGAGCTCGGCAATTTTCGTTTGTTAAAAGAAATGAATCAAAGAATTTGTATCAAATTTTGCGTAAAAAATGGAATTAAGTGTAACAAAGTGTGTGAAATGTTAACAAAGGCCTATGGTGAGTCTGCTATGAGTAAAGCAAGAGTTTATGAGTGGTATAAGCATTTCCAAGAAGGCTGTGAAGACGTTGAAGATGACGAACGCCATGGATGCCCCAGCACATCAATAACCGATGAAAACGTGAAAAAAGTTAAAGAAATAGTTATGAAAAATCGCCAAATTACAATTAGAGAGGTCGCTGATGATGTTGGCATATCGATTGGATCATGTCATAAATTTGTTTTCAATATTTTGTGTATGAAACGCAAGGCAGCAAAATTTGTTCAAAAATTGTTGAATTTTGAACAAAAACAATGGCAAATGGAAGTTGCTCAGGTGTAACTAAATGAAGTCAACGACGATGCAGAATTACTGAAACATATTATAACAGGTGACGAAACGTGGATTTACGGATATGACGTTGAAACTAAGGCTCAATCATCCCAGTGGAGGCATTCTGGCTCGCCAAGACCGAAAAAGGCTCGACAAGTGTGTTCGAATGTGAAGGTTATGCTCACTGTGTTCTTCGATATTAATGGCATAGTGCATCATGAATTCCTGCCACCAGGTGAAACAGTCAATAAGGAGTACTACCTATAAGTTCAACGCTGTTTGCGTGAAGCAATCCGAAAAAAAAGCCTGAATCTGTGGAAAAATAATTCATGGCTTTTGCACCACAATAATGCACCAGCTCACACTTCATTGCTTGTTCGTGAATTTTGGCCAAAAACAGTACTGTAACGATGCCCCAGCCTCCATATTCACCAGACATGGCTCTGTGTGACTTTTTCCTATTTCCAAAAATAAAGAGAACCTTAAAGGCCATCATTTTACAGCCGTAGATGACATTAAAAGCGCATCGCTGAAAGAACTAAAGGATATCTCAAAGATCGAGTTTGAGAAGTGTTTCGAGGATTGGAAGAAGCACTGGCACAAGTGCATAATCTCCAATGGAGACGATTTTAAAGGCAACAACATCAATATAGAAGAATAAATAAATATTTTGTTCAAAATATTAAAATTCTTGTTACTTTCTGAGCACACCTCATATATTAAAGTGGATACTAACTAAATATGTATAAATATAAAATAAAATATTTTACAGCGATAGTCTCATTATTCAATAGTTACACTTTGTATTAAATCATGTCTTTTATTATAATAAATAATACCTTTATTTGATTTCACAGCAACATCATAAGGAATTCTTTCTCTTGCCGCTTGAGTGTCTGTTATAATGACAATATCTTCATCATCTGTGCACAGAATATACAAATTTAGAACACTTTTTTCTATTTTAAATAACAACAAAACTTACAAAATTCAATAAAATAACAATTTAACATCATTCTGTTCTACAATTTATTTGAATATGAATAAATTGTTACAGGTTTATAACATGGCAGTGTTGTAACCACTGTTACTGAATGCATAGATAAAAAATACCTTCCACATTGCAGCCTGCAATCCTCTGTATTTCTAACACACCTTCATTCTTCAAAGACCTTAGAGTTATTTTTACCACATCAACATCAACAGACGTTGCAGAAGCAACAATTCTATCCACTTTCCAACCATCCTACGGACAAAACAATTTTTAGATTTGTAAAATCAAATTACTTTTTACAAAATTATATAATATTAAGTTTTTAGATGTGATAATTTTTATTTGATTTTAATATCAAACATTACTTACTGATAGTTTTCAACAAAAACTGTACAAAAGGCAGTAAAAGTAGTACTAAATAAAAGTTTTTGCAATAATTCTGTTTGCACGGGACTGAAATAAGAGCAAGGGAATATTTACATGCAAGCTGTATTTCTTTTCAAAATGGTGAAAATTACAAACATTTTCATTAAAAGGATTGATTTGGTTTAATATCTAACATATTACTGGACAAAGTGAAATGTTGACTCGACCAGATAAAGAACTATATTTTGTAAACATCCAGGAACCACTTTGGGCTATAGTCACATTACATTTATATAAATCTACACAATAGGTATACAATCTGTTAGTAGAGCAATGTATTGTATTTGGTGCCAATGTAATGTATTTTTGACTGTATTGTATAGTATCACCTATCTTTAGCATAACAACAAATTGAAAGTGGTGCAATCACTAAGAAGTCAACAGTTGGCTTTATTGAGTAATAAATAAGATATTCTTATTCATTCTACAGAATGAAAACTCTTTCATGAGATCTTTCTCAACAATGTGTAAATCCATTTATATTTTAATTTTATTAACGTTTATGAATATTTTTTTCTGGAAACACTGATTAATAGTGGTGGGGCAGAAAACACCAAACTGTTAAAAAAAACTGCTTTTCAATAAATGACAAACTGCTTTTTCAAACGGAAACAAGCAGTTTGAATTGGACTGGTTCGTGATTTGTTAAACAAGGAACAGCTGTTGGGACTTCCCCACCACCCACGTTCTATTTGAACGTTGCCGCAAGCGCTAAAACTGTTTTCCTCCTGTCTGTTTTCTTCAACCTGCTTTTATGCTTTTTCCCTTTATTTCAAAGTTGCTTGTTGCTTGTAGTGAAGTAAGAACTGTTTGGTCATTGCCAACATTTATCTCTATTTTGTTGCGAGTTGTTTGAAAGTTTTAAATGTAAAATTTGTTGTTCAAACATTTTTTAAACTAAAAAATCAGCCATAATTATGTTTTATACTAGTTTTTCTCCGTAGTTTACTTTGTGTTTAGAAACTCAAAAATATTTAGTGGACAATTTTGAAAGTTTTCTTTTACTTTTTTTAAAATGGAAAACTTATTTTTTTGCTAATGCTAATGTTAATAACCTACCATTAACCTATAATAACCTAATGTTAATAACCTATAATTTTGTAACTATATAGACCTAATTTTATTTAAACACATTTGGCCTATGTTCTTATTACTATATTGTACTTATTAAGGTTACTTTTTTTTAGTGTTGAAAAGTGAAAACCTACTTTCTCCCAAATAAAAATATGAAAGTAATATCTCCCATTTTGTAAATACATAACCTAATTTTATTTAAACATATTTTTTATATTTATTATCAATTATCAATACTTTTTAATCAACTAGAAATATTCTAAATTGTTTGCATTTCAGTAAATATGCAAAGGACTATTTAATTTTTAAGTAAAAAAAAAGAATGCTTCTATTAAAAATTCATTGCATTTTGTAAAAATTAAATGGCTATATATATATATATATATATATATATATATATATATATATATATATATATATATATATATATTACGTAATATTTGAGAATGTAATTTAATTATTACTACACTTATAAGGATTATTTTTTTCTAAATGCTTTACACCCAAAAACAGTTAAAGACATGGTGGTAATGGGAATGAAAAAGTAGTCTTAGAAAATATGTGCTTTATGTTTTAGCTGTTAATACAATTTCGAGTTTCAGTTTTATAAACCTGTTTTTTTCCAACTGTTTTAAAAAGCAGCTTTTTTCCTAACAAACAGTTTGTTGACGTTTTGTAAAAATAGCAGAAATGCCCACCCCTACTGATTAAACCATTTCATTATACACTCACAGTTTCTGTCCTTAACACGCCAAGCTCGAACGTTTGTCCACTTTCACCCATCACAGAGAGCACAGTAGGAGTGGTAGTTCCCCGTGAATAATAGATGAGAGACAAACACAATTTGTCAGTGTTCAGGGTAATCCATGGACTTGTGATGGAGCCAACCTTGGCACTGCGAGACAACGATAATACCTGTCCTAAAAAAATGGATAATAATACCTGTCATGAATTTTTTATTAAATTATTATTATTACAACAGTTAAGAGATACAATTTTTTAGGTAAAATATACTAGAAGTAAAAGAATATGATTATTTCTATAACATTACAGGATATCGTGTCACAAAGATTTAATGCAGATGAATGTTATGCAGAATGAATAAACAACAAAGAGCAATGTTTTTTCATTTAATTAATTCTCCACTTTATATTACTTTTGAGCTTAGTAAGAAATGTTTGTTAAATGTTTTAACGTTTTTAATTTATTATGTCATTTACTCGCGTTCTCCAAAGAACTTATTTATGATTTAGTATATATATATATATGGTAAGATAGTTAACTTTAACATAGTTAATAAAACAATATTTTCAATGAATATCGATTACATCTTTTGATGTTTTAAAATTATGTACTTTTTTTCATACGCTATAAATCATCCCATCGTCTGCATTAGCCCAAGTGTGCACAATAGTCCGACGTTAAACCCCCCCCCTAAAGTTATGTACCTATTAATATAATTTCTGTTCTATATAATATTAGGTTATACGTTAATTTAGTAACAAATTTATATTTCAAAAATGAGCTATTGGAGCAACTATCATAGGACCAGGGACCTAGAAATGAGCATTGATCCTGCTATATATATATATATATATATATTTTAACATTCGACTATTGTGAACACTTGGGCTAATGCAGACGATGGGATGATTTATAGCGTATGAAAATGCCAAGCCCTGGCTGGAAATCGAACCCAGATCCTAGGCCACTGAGGCTGCATATATATATATTTTTTTGGTGTTTAAAAGCCAATTGGGCTAATGCAGCGATGGGATGATTTATATCAACTAGGCCACCGAGGCAGCTTAGGCATATATATTTGCATATGTACCCCAGCGATAATAGCCTTAATGTGATTTTTAACACCTTAAAATAACTTACAAATAATAAATGAGGTGATAATGTGTGTGTGTGTGTGTGTGTGTGTGTGTGTGTGTGTGTTAGCACTTTAACATTTGCAATTTGGTTTTGATTTAATTCAAACTTGGTACAAAAATTGACTACATAATAGCTTGGTGAAGTTTGTTAACCAGAAAAATTTGTTTAACGGTTTAAAATTGGCGGCCATTCAAATATTAAAAAATTCATTTTTCTTTAAAAGTTTTATGGAAATCTTATTTCACTGTTGTAATCAGCATTAAGAACTGTACAACTTAGTAACTTGTATTTTCAAAATCCATTAAGAAATTTAATTTTACATGGGTAATTAAATTATTAATATAATTATTATAAAGCAATCATTTAGTTTGTTCATTTTCATATATTCAATGTAATTGAAAGTTTAAAGTGTTAATATATGCAGATTTTAATGCTGATAATGAACATAAAGTAAAAATTTCAAAACGGGTAAGATAAAGAAAAATTCTTTGTAAATTCGCTTCTATCACATCAGCTAGACAGCGGTGTGCCACAATTAAATTCAGAATTACCTGTTCTATCCTATTTATAACAATGCAATAAAAATGGTTTGATGAAAACTTTATTTTCTACTATAGGACTATCTCAACCTTTTATTTAAGAAAATCCCTTAAAATATATAAAGAAATTAATTTTTTTTTTACCTTTCTAATAATTAATTAGAAACTTACCTTTCCCATAATTAGTTGCTAGAATCTGACTATTCCCCGTGCCTTCACCTCGCACAGCAAAGTAATTCACATTGATTGGGTCGGTATCCACCCAATTAACAACAGGCTTTGCCTTCTGTTTACTATCCCATACCTGAATCCTTCCATTTTTTACTTCTACGATTAAATAGTTCTGTGAGACGGTATCGTAAATCCATCGATTGTTACTCTATAAGCATAATTTATAAATTTAAAAATTGTATCTGTCACTGTAGTTACAATTTGGGTTAGTAAACTGGAGGGATTGTAATACAAAGACAACCATTGTTGTGTGGAAGTTTCTCAAACTCGTTGTCGTGAAAGATTGCAATTATAACCTGCTTTTAGTTTTTATTTACAAATGTACTAAATCATTTTAAAAATAAAAACTTGAATATTCTGATATAAATATAAACAGGAATTTTAGAATTACGTTTTTACATTAATCACATTTTAACTTAAAGGAAAAATTAATTCAAATTTATCTTTAATAAATAAAAATTGGATGTAAATATTTCTTACAATTCAAGCCAAACAACGTTTTGATTTAATATGTCAAATTTTCCCAAGCAAAATTTTATTTTAAACTTCTATGAAAATAATTTAGAAACCAAAAAGTGTTTATTTTTATTAAAATTTTTATAACAAAAATGACATTTTTGAAACAAATTAGAATTTTTATGATATTGTAATGCAAAACATGCAAAAAAATATTATTACTAATTAATCAACTACAGTCCGATTATTATGTGTTGAACCTTTTAGCACAGATGTGAAAAGAAAGCAGATGTTCATACAGAGAACCAGGCATGTAAGGGTTTTATGAAGTACCAAACAAGTTTGACTCTTGTTTTCAATGAACAGAAGTATATTTTGGTCTATTTGCTTCTTCGGACAACTCCAATACACATTCTGCAGGCCTATACCAATAACATCCCATTAGAAGAAGATTTCAACATTAGAGCTCATAATTTGTATGAAAAGTTGATACGAAAAGAATTTGATAACCCATGGATAATAGGATGTCCTCCAAAGCAAATGCTAAAAACTCAGACCAGCTTTAAATAACTTATCATCTCTAATAGGACAAACAAAGTAAATGTGGAACGACCTCCTCAACTCATGGACCCATTGGAATTCATGGATTTTAACATTCTCTTGGATCTGCTTGAACCAGTGAGCAAGAACTCTGATGCTCCAGTGAAAATATCTCAAATCGCTTTGGAAACCTTGGAAGTGCGATACCTGTCAGACTCTTGGATCCATGTCCATGGCTCTAGAATGGAAGGAGAAACAGGAGCTGGAATATATTGTGACCACTTCTTGCACTACATTGCTTTAAGCAGCAATTCTACAGTGTTTGAGGCGGAATTGATAGCTGTAAATGAGGCTCTCAAACAGCTGATAGTGAGACCATGGCTGAACACAAACATAGTGGTCTTAGTTGACTCCAAATCGTCTCTGCAGTCAATAGCCAATAATGATAATCCAAAGAGCAAAGTAATACAAAATATCAGACAGAATTACAAGATTTTAAGAAATAATGTTGGCAATATCGCAATGCAGTGGGTCCCTGCACACATGGGATTGATGGGAAATGAAGCTGCGGATAATTTGGCGAAGAGAGGAACAAAAATTATTCAAAAACCAGCAGGCTCGCTGTCATTACAAACAGTTATAAGAAAACTAAAAACAGACTCACAGCAAAAATTTGTTAGTGAAATGAAGAAAAACCTACAACACAAAGCTTATGATCCGTTTAATCTTTTTAAGGACAATAAGATGCTTCCACGCAAAATAGTTGTATCATTGTCTTGCCAAGCATCTCCATAGGATGAGACTAATAACCTCTGACAAGTGTAAGATTTGTTCAAAAGATGTGTATGTTATGGACAAGGATCACTTACTGATCTATGAGGGCCTGGATAGAGAGAAGCAGGGACAAAGGGACTTTCCTGGATTGTATTGGGAGGCAAGATCCAAAATGGTGTGAACCAAAAGGAGCCATTGGCGGAAGAAGAAGTACATTTTGGTCACAGTGGCCAGTAGAGAGGAGGGTGTCATGGTTGGCTACTGAAACACACTGTTTGAGTGATGTGTTTTGAAATACTATTGTCACTACAACAAGTCACTGTAATTTTTACTGTCATTTACTTTTTATTATTAATAAAAACTTCCTACTATAAGACCATACTGCCTACTTTAATTATATACAAAAAAAAACCAAAGTGTAGGTCTACTATTAATATTATTTGTTTATAAATAAAAAACCCAGGGCAAGTTTTATTTGTATTTACAGCAGCTTTCAGCAGATGTGCCCCAGCATACATTATTATCAGCACTTCCAAATGTTCATGCAGATCCTACCAACAAACTTGTTTGGCACTTACTAAATCAGTGGAAATAAGCTACTACCTGAGCTAAATATTATGCAGAGTAAATATTCACAGGAATATTATGTTTCTTTATGTATAAGATATCTAATGATTTACGAATCAATCTGTTTCATAACATATCACTCTATTTCAGCTGTGAAATGTTTGTGTTTATGTTAAATGTTTATAGAAATGTAGATAAGAGTTTAAAACAGGCAGAACATGAAAATATCTCAATTAATATTCCGCTCAACTTACCAATCAGTTTATTACAAAATAATTCTATTATAATAATTCACACAAAGCTTTCAATGACTGAATGAAATATTTACTCACATCGAATGTTGCAACTTGTTGACAATAAGCTGATATGGTTTCACCATCTAAATCTTTAAACCTGTAATGGCGATCAAACACTCTGTTGTCACAACGCTGTAAAAACCTTCCGAACTTTTGCGACAATTGGATAGAATAAAACTCTTCCTGTTCTTGGAGAAAAGCAGTGTTTGAGCTCAGCACAATGCTTATATAAGCATGACTTGGGATGAAACCGTTGATTTTTATGAACAGGATATTATCAAAGTGATAAAACCTAGATGACTTTTGCGTCACATGGAAATCCGTCCACTCGCCTGATATAAAACAAATAATTTAATAAAATTAACTGAGTTTGAAACAAGTAAAATGAAGTTGTTAAAATTTTATAACAAGTAGCGATGTTTTTTAAAATATTTTTCAGTGCTGTTTAATTATGAAGTATGTTAATGAGGATGATGGCTTGATGTTAATGGTAAGGATAAAGCATCAGGAGTAACTGCAACTCAAACTAAAAACCTTGAGGTGCGCATCTCAGAGATGCAGCAGACTGACTGGTGTTTTTATAAATTTATATAATATAACTGACTAAGTTATCAACTTTATATGCTGTCTGATGAAATTATAATAAAATGTATTAGACGTACATATTATTATATATAATATTCATAAAACATAAAGACAGAAAGTATTATAATATGTTGTACAAAATTATTTATGTATCAGTTGGTTTTGATAAAATGTTTCACTACGAAATATTTTATATTTTCTCATACAGGTTGGATACTCTTTCATCTTAGAATTCATGTTTGTTTTTTTAACTTTTGTCTAGCTATTTCAAAAAAAAATTTAAACAATTAAACAGAACCTAAACTTAAACTACACAATTTCAAGTCTCGATTTTAAAATGTAATGAAAAATATAGGTGATGTATATAATATATGATGAATAAGCTGATAAAAGATGGATTTTAAAAAATTAAGAAATGAATATTAAAATGCTTATACTAAAATATTTTTTCAATTGTGCTTATAGAGTTTATACCTATGGAATTATTATGGGAGCTATTTAGTTTTTTAATATTACTACATATTTATTTGTATTTTAAAAAAATGTTGAAATATTTTTAAAATTATTTTTTTCATTTTAATAATACATAAAATATTTGTTTTAATAGGTATAAAAACAACTTCTATTAAAGAAATATTGTTATTTTTTTTGTAAATATTTAAAATAATAAACAAAAACTAAATAACAGCTTATTTATTTAGTTATTTTGAAATTTGAGGTTTAAGTATTTTGAAGTCAAACTCGTAACAAGGTTTATGAAATGAAAAGAAAGTTTTTAATTTACGGCAAAGCACTAACTGTATGTACTACATCTACTGTACAGTATCAAATTAATTTACTAATTATCAATATATATATATATTTTTTTTTTTTTTAACGTCCGACTATTGTGCACACTTGGGCTAATGCAGACTATGGGATGATTTATAGTGTATGAAAATGCCAAGCCCTGGCCGAGAATCGAACCTGGGTCCTCAGGGTGAAAACCCAGTACGCTATCAACTAGGCCACCGACAGCTATTAAACAGTTTATAATTAGTTTATGAAATCAGATGCTTTGAAAAAAGCATTGTACACCAAAGATAAGGAATCGATTTTCCTCACAGTTATTATAATTACTATAAATTTGCCGCCTCGGTGGCCTAGTTAATAGCATACTGGGCTTCACCCCGAGGACCCAGGTTCGATTCCCGGCCAGGGCTTGGAATTTTCATAGGCTATAAATCATCCTATCGTCTGCATTAGCCCAAGTGTGCACAATAGTTAGACATTAAACACAAAAAAAAACTATAAATTTTGCACAGTAGAGAAAAAGAACCTACTAATAATTACATGTAGTTACTTTGTGTAAATTAATTAATCATTTTTCTCAAAGTTTATTTGATGGATTAAATTCGAAGTCCATAAATCTGGTTGTAGGTTTTACCAACAGTTTACTATGCAATGCTTACCAGTATCTATAAGTGGAGCCTCTGAATGACTGCCCCATTCAAAGTTCTCCAGCTCCCAATCACAAGTAACAGAGTTCAAATACAAAGCTTCACATCGAGGAATGTCAATACCGATACTCGGTTCTGAAAAAATGTACACACAATTGAAATTTTGTGTTTAGAAATACCATATATAAGGTATGTCCACAAAATAAAGGCAATTATTTAAAATAATTAAAATAATGGGGAATTATTTTTAATTTCACTGACTGCATTAGTTCAACTGGCACAATATTTTTGTCATGTTGGTGCACTTGTCAGTAAAGTATCTGTATATTGGTAACCATGTTCTTCATTCTCAGCTGCTGAAAATTCGCAAAATTATTCTGTTCTCAAAATTATTTGTGTTTTTGTAGTGATCCACAATTTTTTACTATTAAAATAATAGAGCAGAGAATTACATACAATTTTTGTATGAAGAATGGAAGTTTAAAAAGTCTAGTAAAGTTGAATACTGATTTTAATGAGCTTGCATTTAGTACTACAAGGGTTTACAAGTGGTAAGAAACCTTTCTAAGAAGGCCATGAATACGTAAAAGATGTGAATGACTTAGAAACCCCAAAGTGAAGAAGATGGTTAAAAAAGATCATTAAGAGAGAGGTTGCTAGACATGTTGGAAGACCAAATATCTTATGCCATAATTTTTTGTGGCTGTTGTTTTGGGCATGAAACTTGTAGCACCAAAATTTCTTTCAAAACTGTGAATTCAAACAAAAAAATGCACCAAATGGAAGTTGCTCAGGAAATATGAATGGATAGTCCAGAACGATGTAGAAACTAAAGGATCAATCATTACAATGGAAGTTTCAAGAAGAGTTATAACCAAAAAAAAGCTTGCCATGTTTAGTCTAATATGAAGTTATGCTTTTCTGTGTTACCTGATTTCAATGGCGCACTGAACCACGTGTCTAGAAAAAAGGTAAAGTAAAACAACACATAAGGAATACTACCTATAAGTCTAAGCTGTTTGCATGAAGCAATCTAAGGAAAATTCTGAAATTGGCCCACATGATTTTTTTTCTGTTCCGAAAACTGGGGGGCCAACATTGTGTAAGCACAGTGTGAAATCAAAGAGCTGAAAGTTAAAAGATGCATTGCTGAAACAGTTAAAGGCAATCTAAAAGAGTTTTAGAGCTGTTGAGATTGGAAGACGCACTGGCATAAGTGTATGTATTATACTTTTATCTATGGAATACTTTAAGGAAGATAACATTAATTAATGTAGAAGAGCAAATGAATATTAAAAAAAACCAAAATTCCTGTTATTTTTGTACACATCTCACATTTAATAATTATACATTAGTAATTTATGTGAGTTTTAAAAGAAGCTCAAGCAAAAGTCTTAGTTGTGAAACTTTTATGACCAGAAACTTAATGGTTTTTTATAATTTTAATTTTTTATTTTTATTTTTTATTTTAAAATTAAGTGACAAATTTTATGATGGAAAATGTATAATAAAATAATCTAAGAAAGCTGATAGTAAAAAGTTATATATTTTAAAAATATTTTATATTAATGTATCTTTATGTATATACATTACTGTACACCCCATAATCTATTTGCATATATTACATAATATTTTTTTGATATTTACTTATATCAAATTTGAAAAAACTAATTTTGGTAACAGCATGGTCAATAAATAAAATTCATTCATCCATTTCAAAATTAATGTTATTTAAAATCTTTAAAAATAGCAATTTCTTCAAAGGTTGGGTCTACACCAGACTATAATTTTAACTAAAATAACTCATATTTTTAAATGTAAATTTGTTAAATGAAAAGTTGTATTCCAACACAATTATAATTTTTCCAGTATTTCCAATAAATGTAATATAGTATATTATACCAGTAATCAATGTGACAATTTATTTAAAAATTGAACAATAGTTAACACTAAATTTATTAAAATATAAAATATTAAAAAAAGAATAATTTTTGCTCACCTGCAATACTTCCTCTAGCAAGGAAAGGTAGGCCTAAAGCATTGGTCCTGCCATGGATTTCTACTGTTATGGGGCTGGTATCTAAATGAAAGATTCAAAACAGATTTAACATCATTAATTATGAACTGAAAAAAATATTATAACAAAACTTAAATTATAAATTAAAATTTGGTTGTTATAAATTAGTTAAAAAAATCTAATTGTTTCATTCACAAATAAAATTCATCACCTAATTCTGTACACTCCTTTGGTTTTTTTTATTTTGTTTTCAGTTATAATAATTTCTTTAATATTAAATATATTATATAGTGAATATAAAGTACTAAAAATCAGTTGGTTTTTTTAATAACAATAACCAAATCAAGAAGGCAGCTGTCAAATAAAACTGCTGTTCTTAATGTTTCATATTACTGTTCCAATTATCTTTGTTGAATGGTTTTTTAATCATCATACTTTCTGGCTTACTATCCATATTTTATGCCGGTTAGACAAATGGCAATAACAAAAATGGAGAAGCTAACTTATGACTAACTGCAGTGTCATACTTACAACCTTGAGTGCACAAATTCAGACTCAGCATGCTAACTGTTGCCTATATACCACCCATTCACACTGGCCTTACCACATTTTCTAATATAGTAAAAAAATGGAAATTTGATATTTGAATATATAATTTTTTCATAGATTAACTTTCCAAAGTTTTGAAGAAACTGTACCAACTAGACTATATTTTTAAAATAACATTTAAGTACCTTTTTCTTAATGGAAGTTTAGAATAGTTGTTTGAATTTAAAAAATGTGAAACAGAATATTTACAGATAGGACAGTAAATGTGAGTATATTACAAATTATTACTTTAAATCACTTAGAATCAGGCAGTACATAATGTGTTGCTTAAAAAATCTTGTGGTATTTTTGTATTCTGTTATTACTGCAGACCCCACAGAGGACTGACTAGCTGCACCTATTGAGAGGATTTAGACGTCCCTCACGGTACACACACTTACACTTACGACTAATGCTTTACACTCACACTTACATTTATGGAGGCAATAATAGCCTCAATGTACTTTTCGCCTTAAAAAAAAAAAAAAAAAAAAAAAAAAATACTGCAGAAGCTTGTTAAGTTGGATTAACTGGAAATAAAACCAGTTCAGGTTAACCATAGAACATGCAAAAACAATAAAATAATACATTTTGTAACATATAGCTTTCTGTTGCATAATGGGCTGTGAAACAGAAACTATTCCTTTTAGCATGGAACCAATCAAATAATCCATTATCCAGTGTATGTATAACTAGCTTACTATACAACTATACTGGAAACTAAATAATTTATCAGTCACAAGAAATTTTCATCCAGTAAAACATTTTAACTTACCATTCTCGATACCTCCAGATGGTTGATCGTAGCGGTAAATAGTTGTTACATCATAAACTTCTATAAAATATCATATTTTAATAATTTAATACATAGTTTATTTAGTACATAATTTATAAATCTTGATCTAACTTATTGTTTTTATGTACACGGGCAATTTTTTTCAACCTCCAAATCTACTGTGAAGTCGTGTGTCAAGCAGTAGGAGGTGTAACAATAGCGCATCTCTCCCACTATAACCACTGCCACTTCCAATTTCATAACATCATTTTGAGTTGATTTGCAGACTAGTAAACATGGTCATGTTTATTAATTCTCCTGCCAAGTGTTCATTGTTCTTTCTTTAGGCAGAAGGGTGAAATTTGGCAGAAATTTATTGCAGACTGAGTATATGGAGCACAATGCAGGCTGTAACAGTGGGGGAAATGTCCTTTTAGAATTTCGCAAAAAGCTGTGGGGGGAATTGTGGAGGGTTCATTGTCATAAATCAGAACAACTCCAGAAGACAAATAAAAGGCATCTTCTTTTGTTATCAATGGACCCTGCAGGGGGTACAGATTAGCTGCACCTACTGAGAGGATTTAGATGTCCTCGTGTTAGATCGTGATACCAAATTTTAACACACACTTACTCTTACAACACTACACTTACAACTTTAACACTTCACACTAACACTTACATTTAATGAGGCGATAATAGTCTTTATATGCTTTTCACCTTAAAAAAAGTTATCAATGGATCTCTATAGTTCATAGTTTCTTAGTTTATACATTGACATAATGTCTGACTGCATTGATCTTAGTCCTCGTTCCATAAAATTTACTGACAAAACACGTTTATGTACCCAAAAATGGTACTCAAGAACTTTTTCTTGTTAAACATGTTTTTTTTTTTTTTTTTTGAGAGTTTGTGTACACTACAGTGCACAAAACTGTAACTCACAAATTTTTCACCATATACTCGGCGTATTGAAGTGAATTTCTACTGCTTTATTTCCTTTTACCTGAAGAAAATGAATTATTCATAATTTGCACTTGGCAGAGAAACAATATTTTTTTTTGTGTTTAACGTCTGACTATTGTGCACACTTGGGCTAATGCAAACGGTGGGATGATTTATAGCATATGAAAATGCCAAGCCCTCGCCAGGAATCGAACCCGGGTTCTCGGGGTGAAAGCCTAGTACGCTAACCACTAGGCCACCGAGGTGGCTCGGAGAAACAATAAATGTGGCCATGTTTAAAGTCTGTAATTCAGCTCATAAAGTTGGCAGTGGCACTATTACAGTTTTAGTGGTGCACTATCATCTAACTGCTATCATTTTTGTAGTTTTAGTTGAAAAAAGCTTCTTATGACATATGTTTAAGCAATAATATGTATTCTTATTAGGTATAAGAATGTATCCAAAATCATTTACATTTTTAAATAGAGTATATTAAGTTATAGTGGTTATTTAAATATTATACTTTTCTTTATTTATATTTATCATTATGACTAATTCATATGATCATTGATCATTATATTATAAAATTGATATTAATAACAGCATTTTTTTTTGTAAAGATCACAGCCTTAGCACCAAATATAAAATGTTAAGGTGTATTTTATTTTAAATAATGTATTAATATTGAAGCAATATAAAATAACCATGCTTACCTGTTAATGATACAACAGATATGCAGCTAAAAGCTACAAAATAATGTAGTATCATCCTTCCTCAATGAACTAATATTTCCAAATAGTACTGATTATCAATCGACCCCAACACCGTTTATCTTTTATTGACCTTGAATATAAAGACAAGAAAAGCTAATTTTATTTAACCTTTTAATTAGTTAAACTACAAAGTAAGTCCTTGCTTAAGATTTATATTTATTGTACATTAGTAGTGTTTTATATTTTAAAATGCAAGCAATGTATATTGTCCATAAAACCGGAAATGGTTTATGACAATTTAACAATTTGTTAACAAAGGTCAGGTCGTTGACTCATTGATTAAATTTGGCAATGCAAGCAAATGTCAAGACTGATAAACTTTCTAAAATGTTGCAGAGTACAGCAAAACATCAATTTAAATTGGGCAGATTTTTTACTTAATGGAATTGAATTGGGTGTTAAATAATTAAAATGAATAGTCACTTTGAATTGCCTTAATTCTCTCATTAAATTTCAGTGTAGTGCATGATGCTAAAAATTTGTAAAAATATCATGTTTCTAAAAACTATACAAATGACATGTTTTCCAGAATCTCCATACATAAGCTGCTTTGTCCTCATGGACTGGCTGTTATAGAATCAACATACGACCAAAAGTATTATAGCTGGAGGCTTGAAATTTTGAAATACCTTCATCTAATTTTGTCAGTGTACACTAATAAGAAAGAATTTTATAAAATTAACCCCTAAAGTGGTAAACATATATAATCTAAAATACAAATAATAACTCATATTTCAGCATTTTCCAGATCAAAATTAATTTAAACTATACACATTATGAATTGAAAGACTGTACCTTATAAATTGAAGAATTGCTCCTCTAGCTGACTGACTCTACTTCTATTTGCATGGCTTTGATACCAGGTATTAACAACATACAAACTCTCTCCAGTTTCCTTTCATGTCCAACTTGAATACCTGATGGTTGCGATCTTTCACAAAATCGTGATTACGTTTATTCGAATTTCTCTATAAATTTAGAAAAATTCCCTTTTTTATAATTTAAACTTATTTTCCTTTAATTTCTCATAATTTACTGTGATATTTACATACAAATTGATCCAATAAAGGAAAAATCGTTTCATTTGTTTCCAATGAACTGATTTTCAATTTGAAGATATCGCTTTTCTAAGTTTGCTTTCCGGTTATGTACGCATTTTGATGGAAGTTGTATGATGCGTCTTTACAAAGTGACCTAATTTTGATGCCTAACTATTGTTTGATTAAATGCACTATGGAATGTTTAGTAAATTTTGAATTATTTAGTCCTTTACAATATTTTATATGCACCTAATTTAGGTTTAACCTGTTTCACATAATTTTCAATTACTTTAGTAGTTTGGAGTCTTTGAATATTTTAAGCCATCAATTAAATCACATTTTAAAGAAGTTATTGTACATAGGTAGTAATTCAATTTTAAAAGAAAAATTTACATATACTTAAATTTTTTGAATCTCAAAAAACACGCCTAGAGAGATAATTTGAAAACTCTAGTTCCTTTGGCCTGAAATCATAGGCTAGGCCCATATTTATTAATTTCTACTTTCTCTGTATACTTTTAAGTTTAATTTAATTGTTTAGTTACTTAATTATTTTAATTGTCTACTTATATGACCAGTTTACTATTTAATTTAAATTATTATTTATCTTTGGATAAAAATATTCATTTTCATTCCATAACCGTAAGTTCTATTGTTATAACTTATTTAATTTAATTTTTTTATAAAATCAGTTACATCATTCTTTAGATATTATACTTGTATTATTCAAGACTGTTTTAATTTATAGAACGTCATTCATCCTTATATGACACTTTGCTACAAAATTCATTCTTAAAACAATTTTTACAATTTTATTTACAAGGAAAACCTCACTTAAAATATTTACATATTGTTAGTTCAGTTTAATGTACTACAGCACAGAATTAAATTTTTCCTTTGAAGTTTACATCGCTATAACTTCTAAACTAATAGTTATATAAAAAAATTCCATTCTTCATAAGCATTCTAAAATTATCTAATTTTTTCATAACAAATTTACAGGTAAATCATTTTTTATATGAATGTATAATTTTAATAATAGATGGAATATTTCAGTTTTCTATAAGTAAAAAGAAAAATAATTTGCAAAAATATCCCTGTCCATAACATTGGATTCCTTAACAAAATGACATGATAGAGCTACGTTACTTAACCAGTGCTTAAGTTTGCTCAGGGCAGATAAAAAGTAAACTATTCATTTTTTTGTAAACATAATTAATCCTAGTAAAACTTACAGAAATCTGCACCATCTGTATTTGAAAAAAATTCATACTTCACAAATTAATACACACATTATAAAACAATACCTGGTAATGAGGTAAAGACCTCATTATTCCTTCTCCAGAATGCAACACTCAAGTGAGATCCTGTAAGGAAATAACACATTACTAAGGTCTTTAATAGTTCTCTTTTTTTATTTAACCATAGACATTTTTTAATACACATTACTTAGGTTTTAATTTATCCTACACTCACTACAGTCACCTTTAAATCTTGGGTTATTGTTTCGAAGCCCAGACACACCTACATTTACTGTCATAATCACACATAATTAATAATAATTTAAGAAAATTTTTTTTAAAAAGTTCTTTTACTCAAACACACAATTGAAAATGTATGAATCTTATCTTCTATTGCAGCTCAACCTACTTGGTTACTTTAAATTTAACAATCATTTTTATTCTTGAATTGAAATTCATTCTAACATATTTTTTGTTAGGATTTAATATTATTTATTCAAATGTTCTATTTGTTGGTTTTACTATAATAAAATTCTTTTAGGCTTTATTAAGTCTTTTGTCCACTTGTTTTGTATCCTATTTCAAACTCAACTCAATTATGATTCTTTTAACAATACCTACTTTTTTAAAAATTGTAGCCTCGTGTGTTTCATTTTTCTTTACATTA
This sequence comes from Callitettix versicolor, assembly GCA_022606455.1. NCBI lineage: Eukaryota > Metazoa > Arthropoda > Insecta > Hemiptera > Cercopidae > Callitettix > Callitettix versicolor. The sequence continues at coordinate 17,493,226 of CM040183.1, read as the reverse complement.
ATTATAGTTTCACTAGTTTATCTATGACCTATATTTAACCTATATCTTCTAATATTTTATTTTTTAAACAAAAGAAACAAATTTTATAATTGTGAATATTAAACTTTTGCCATTAAACCAGTGCTCATTTCAAAGCCTCAGGCCTGGATCTTACTATGATGGTCACTCCATAGCTCAATTTTGCAATGGAAATTTAATAAAAATACACAGAAAAAATTTGCTTAAATATACTACTTTATTTACAATATTTAAGTTGACAATTCATCTTACAATAGGTATGTACAAAATAACTTAACTAAAGAAGTGTTAGTGTCGCATGTAGTAGTCGATGAGTGTAGAAAATGCTGCAAATCCAGCTGCTCCCACTACTCCTGCTTTTACACCAGCTGTAAACAAATACAGTGTTTGTAAGACGCTTTTAAATGTATTATTCTAGTGACACTTTTTCTTCATCGTAATCACCATAACAAATTAGATTTAACATCTTCAACGATTCTTCAAAACGATTCTAGAGGCCATCATCAATATAACATACAAATATTGAAGCTCATTGCATTTTACCATTAAAGAAATAAAACCACCCATCTCTAAAGCAATAAATAAATATTTAATAATGAAACAGTACTTTATACTAAAGGGCTCGAGCTGTAAATGTTTCAAACAAAATAATTGTGACTAAATATACAATTATAGTCAAAATAGGTCTTACAGTGATAACAATAAAATGAAGAATAGGTGACTTTTCTGGAAAAAGTCGCTAACAATGACCAATTTAAAAAACAATCACAAAGATAAAATATATTTGTGATTAAATTATTATTCAAGGAAAAAATACTTTTACCTCGCAATCCAATTAAACCACCGGTTACTGCTCCTGCATAAGTCCCATTCTTCCAATCACTTGTTCCTCGATACTGGAAAATAAAAAAAAATCATTTTCATTAATATAGGTTACCAATAATTTATTATGAAAAACACATATTTATTATGTTAAAACATAGAGCGAAAACTATAGTAGAGTAAAAATCTCTTTATAGTGGTGGAAACTAGTGCTCCCTTCAATACCACTATACAGAAATTTTACTATAGACTATTTTTCTTTTGCAACTATATCTTATGATATCAACTGTGGTGATTATGTAAACTGTTACATTATTACATTTTTCTATATATAAAATTTTTTAATATATACAGTTACAAATTCAACACACACACACACACACACACACACACACACACACACACACACACACACACACACACACACACACACACACACACACACACACACACACACACACACACACACAATATTCTTCAATTAATAAATTAAAATTAAAGAAATGTTAACTTACCGATTCAATTGCACACTCTACACCAGAGAAGACTGCTCCAACCATAGCAAAATTTTTACCATAACTTAACATACTTCCTTTCATTTCTAAAAGTATTTGTTTAGCTGTTTGTTTTTCTAACTCTACTCCAACACCTGCTGTTGGTCCAACGCTCGAAGAAAACAATCCCACAGCTGCGCCCAAGGCATAACCTTAAATAATAAAAACATACAAAAATAAATGTCTTACAATTTATTCAAATAACAACACAATTCAAATCTGCATCCTGAAGACGTAGTGCATGTTAAATACATTACAATACATACTACTGTATTACATATACAAAAGTATTACACACAAAATTCTTGATGCTCTCATAAAATACAAAGTATGAGAGCAGTATTTTTTTTTGAGAATCAGTTATTGTATTAAATCTGCATGATGAAAGTTGCACGGTAGAGTGAAATAATAGTTTTATTTCAAATAAAACAAAAATTCAACCACTTTAAAAATGATACAAAACTACATTTCACACAAAACCATGTAATTTGTTTATACCAATACAGGTAATACATAGATAGAAATTGATTGTGAAAGACTGAATAAGATGGCTATCGTAAAGCAATGAAAAAAGGTTGTAAAACATTTATTTAATAAAAAATTGATATAGTCCCTATCCTACTATATTTTTTTTTTTTGGTGTTTAACGTCCGACTATTGTGCACACTTGGGCTAATGCAGACGATGGGATTTATAGCATACTGCAACAAAAGTGCAGTAGTTTATATAACAAAAGTGTAGTAGTTTATGTGTACTGAAAGTATTGAAGTGTAACTTCGTGTGTGTGTGTGTGTGTGTGTGTGTGTGTGTGTGTGTGTGTGTGTGTGTGTGTGTGTGTGTGTGTGTGTGCAAAGTTTCTTTGGCCTATAATACAAGCAAAAAATTTAAGTTTTTTCTATAAAGAAATTTAATTTTTCAAAAAATCGTTCCAGTGCCAGTTTTTTAGAGTGTGAAGAATTTTTCACCATTATAGAATTTGGGAAAAATATTTTTAATTTAAAAAGAAAGTTTGATATTAATTAGTATCAATATTAGTATTAGTGACTTTGTTTTAAAATGTCACCAAATGATTATAAGCATTATATTAATATAGTTCTTTTTAGGGGCCTATCTTAAAAATAATAACCTATGGAACAAGGCAATGGAAAAATAAGTATACAGCCTAATGAAAATTAAATATGAAGATAAATATGATTTTTTTAGTACTTTTGGCTATTTTTATCATTTTTTGCTAAAATGCTTTACATGCATAATTGTAATAGTACAAAATATAAAAGTGCAGAAAATACAGGAAAATCAGAATTAAAAAAAAACCTGGATAACCTAATAATTATAATTTTGTGAAAGCAAGTACTTCTCATCGCAAAAACAATTTATTTAAAGAGTATAATTAATAAAAATAACAATACATATTTTGCATTTAAACAAAATTACGTTAAGAATTTAACACAGTTTCGTATGAAAATAGTATTGCGTGAAAATTAACCTTGTAAAGACTGTTATGGTGGATATAAAGCAGATGGATGAATTCTGTATCAATTGGTGACTTTGGCATAGTAAATCTAGCATGTTCCATGCTATGTAAAAAGCAATGACGTCAGAATAGTTACGATAAAAATTGTCTCCATAGGTGAATAACTCTTAATGGAATAATAAAGTATGTAATAAAAGCATAAAATATATTTAAAAATTATTTATTTTATAAGATGCTGGAAATGTCATAAATACCATAAACCATAAATAATGTCAAACTTAGTAGAAATTAATGTAGATGTAATGATAACTTCATTAAAAATTAATGTATATGATGTATAACCTTACCAACAACGCAGCTCATGACCGATTTAAAAGCACAGCTTTCAAATACACCTTCTACCATTTTTTCTTCCTTTGTTTTTATTTGAACTGGACCAAATAATGGTGGAATGATTATATTTTCACGATATCTTTGATTGTTACCAACTAAATACCTAATAATTGTATCAAACTTAGGGTCTCCAAAGAGCATAGCTTCATTTTCCGATTTACGTATATTTTCATTAGAGGAATTCATATTAAAGAAGTTAGGAATCTATTGTATGAAACTACTTTTTTAACGCATAAAAATATGTTTATAACCTCATTAGTTACACTGTTCACACTACATGTTTTTTTACATACTACATAACCTTAAAACAGAATCATTAAACTTTTCGTCTGCTCTCTGTACTCTCCTAGTTAACGCTTTTGTAACCTAAGTCACAGATTCTAGTCTATTCTGCAATACTGTGGATCAGAATCTTAGAGAAAATAAAATAGTCAGTCAATGGATACATACAAGGTAGTCTACAAACTAGAGATATATATATATATATATATATATATATATATATATATATATATATATATATATATATATATATATATATATTTGTTTACGTCAACTATATATATATATATATGGCTAATGCAGACGATGGGATGATTTATAGTGTATGAAAATGCCAAGCCCTGGCCGGGAATCGAATAGGATGATTCCTCGGGATGAAAATGCAGTACTCTGGCCGGGAATCCAACCTGGTCCCACTAGGCCACCGAGGCGCTCTCTCTCTCTCTCTCTCTCTCTCTCTCTCTCTCTCTCTCTCTCTATATATATATATATATATATATATATATATATATATATATATTATTATTTGCGTATAGACCCTGTTGGATCACGCAAAGCACTCCGACTCATGTCTTGTTCCTTCTAATCCTCCACACCTCCCTCATCCTGTCCCCATGGATCCTCTTCCGCTCCTCCGTCCATTTTACCCCTGCTCTCTTTGGGATTTCATTCTCTGGGACCTTCTAACCGAGCATCTTTCTCCTGTATGCGTTCCTGTTTTCAACGTCTGTTGAGTCTATTTCTGCATCATGTAGGTCCATTCTGACTTGTGCGAACCACAACGTTGTTGATTTGACTCCTTGTATATACTTAAGAATTCTGTTGGGAGTCTACTGATGTGTACATAGAACCGAAGCCTCCTTCCTCTGATATCTCCTGCCAGATATATATATATATATATATATATATATATATATATATATATATATAGTACTTATTTGGACGTAGACATAGGCCACTTTCTTCACCATTAGGACTTGCTAACCATGAGTCTATATGCACTCAAAGCTATTAGTTACACAATTTAACCTAACATTACATGTTATAAGGGCCTATGTTATATTATATTTAGTTAAAAAAATCATACTTTTTTGTTATTGGGACGTCTTAATCTCTGAATATATCTTCAAAGATGACTCATGTCAGTGAATAAGATGCTTAGAAAATAGCCTGTTAAATACACCAATAGGACAGAGAGAGAAAAAGTGTGGGAGTGAGAGGTCGAGTCTCCACTCTCTCAACACAGCTCCTTCCTTTTCCTTCACTATCACTGAATAGTAACAGTTTTGTAAACTCAGACTGGCAGAAATCTGTGTGTCACTGGACTGTTGGAAGGAGCTGGAGGGGAATTCACCTGAATGCATGACAAATTCTTGTAAAAGCCGTTTACTAAGAAGTGGCTGGACTTTAGAAAAAGTAATTTCATAAACTACTTAATCATATCATAAGTTAATTTAAACTCACCTTGAAATTTGATTAAACTTTATCTTATATAATCTTTAAAAATAAAGTCATCACAGTTTGACAGAGAATAAAATTTGACTTTAGTATTAACTGAGAAAACCAGTGCTATCAGCCCAAAAATGTTCAAAAAGGAAACTGTTAAAATGATTATTCTGGACAAGTTGTGTGTAGCTAAAGTTGGAATTTCAGTGAAAAGGAAGAGGAAGGTAGAAGGAAATTGGCCTCTCATTTGCAATAATGGTCAGAGTCCATTTAATGCAATAATGAATTTAAACTTATTATTGTCTGCAATAAGTAGTTCTCCAGCTTGTAAATATTGTGTTTGATCAGTTTCATTTGATGAGAAATGGCACTGAATATAGCAATGGGCTCACCAAGTCTTATTTCAAGTGTCACAAATTCTTATTTCTTGGTAAGCACCAAAATAATATTTCAATGTTTAATTGCAGCTATGAAGTTTGATTTAAATAGTATTTTGGAGATAGATATTCATTTGCTTTTAAATTTTGTTATATAGTGAACCATATGATGTGCCTATAACAAAGTTAAATGTAATGGTCTCATTCAAAAATGGTTAGTCATATCTTTGTAAATTAAAAATTAAACACTTAGCAGTAAGAGTCTTTCTGTAGGCAAAAATGTAAAATGTGCAAATAGGCTTACAGATAAAGTCATAGATGAACTGCTGACATTTTATGGAAATACAGAAAGAAGTAACAAAATACTTTGACATGAATGAAACAGGCAGTACAGACAACTTATTTCAATAGGTTGTCAATTGATGAGGAACTATCAATTTGCATCTGCCACTAAATACCTGGTGTAAATATAGGAAATCTTTGAAAAATAATGCAGCAAACACATTTTATCTTAAACACTCCATACCAGAAGCTATTATGATAGAAATAAAATCTTTTTTTAAAAAAACTAGCTGACCGAGAACTTTAAAAAAAGTATTTGCATGGGAAGACACAGAATATTAATGACTTTTTCAATAATATCTTCTGTTCAAGTTTTTTGTAAGAAGAAAAACTTTAGATTTTTTTTCCGGCGAAAAACAGTTAAGGTTATCATCGCCGTGGCTCGATATTAATAAAATAAAATTTAGGGGTATTATGAAATAAAAATTAACACTAATTTAAAACAATATACAACAACAATTATAAATACTACTCCTAAAACTAGTTAACAATAAAATATAACTAATAATAAATAAATAAAACTAAACAACAAGGAAAATATAAACAATAACAAATTCAAATAATAAATAGCCACAAATATACAACTTGTTGCAGGGCTGAGGCCCTGCAATATTATTTTAAGTTAAATCTTATTTAACAAATTCAGACGATGAAAGAATGAAAGACTTTAGATTTGGGACTGTAGGATGCTACAATAACTTTTAATGACAGCAATATCTTTAAGTTAAAAGTTTTAAAATAGTTTGGTATGAGTTGTATCTCTGTACATTGGGCAAAATACAGACAACAAAATATGCATTGCTAAACTGAAATTACAGTAAAAATATCACTAAAGAGGCCAGACTGGAATAAAGAAAAAGAAGAGTCTTGGCCTACAAGACTATTAGGAAAATAATACTTTTTACAGTCTAGAAGTTTGTAGCTAGACCTAGCTTATTTTATAATTAAAAAGTAAACCTAAAAAATACTACTTCTTTGATCATTTCCTGAAAATCAAGTTTTCTCATTTTGTGAAAATAAACAAGTTTTCTGAGATACTGCTAAACGTAGGAACTGGAAATTTTTAGAGAATGTACAATATAATATGTCTGAAATACAGCATAATAAATACTGAATGTCCAAATCAAAATTCATAGCCATGATGATTGTGTTCTTTGTCATCCATGAGATTGTGTACATAAAATGGGTACATGAAAATCAAACTAAGATCAAGAATTATTATATTGAGGTTCTAATTACTCTATGTAAAAGAATAAGAAGAAAGCGACCTAAACTGTGAAAAATAAGTCATGAAAACAATGCTTAAAGACAACTCACCAGCCCATATTGCATTGGTTTTCAAAATATTTTTGGCTAAGCATGGGATCTCTATGTTGGAACTCTCACCAAATGTTGCTCTGTGTGACTTATTTTTGTACCTGAAAGGAATGGTGAGGCAGTTGAAGATGAGAAAGAAAAAGCAATGGAGACCCTAAACATTCTTATAGAAAATGACTTGAAACACTTTTTGACCAATAGAAAATTCACATGGAGGGGTTTAAGGGAGTATAATGATTTTTTCTTAACATGTACACAGGCTGGGCAAATAATTTTATTAAATTTATAAAAATGGTACAAAGAAATAGCCCGTTAAATGCAATCAAAATGGTAGTAATAAAAGCAATAACTAATTAATTCCTTGACTAATTTTTTGAGTTAGGGAGAAAATACCAAATAATCTTTTGGAACAATATTTGTATAAGAAGAATAGTCAGTCAGAACAATAGATTTGTGCTGAAGTTGTATTATAACTGTTTAGCTACGTCACTCCTTTGTTTAACATTTTTACATAACCTCCTTTCAATTTTATATATGTATGGATGTTTAAATAAGGAGGATAATGTTAAGGTTGTGAAAAAATAAAAACAAAGAATGTGATACCATTATTGTTGTTATTTTTTAACTACATCTCATGCAATATGTACTCACTGTGTATAAATCAATGTGTTTTTCTCATGATGCAGTTGAGTATAGATGGACCTAACAATAGTAATTAAAAACACATTGCTATAATGAAAATATTTTTTATTAACATTATTAACTTATAAATACTTAGCAATCACATTCTTCAATAACATTTTTTGTAGTTATACTATACTGTATTTAACACATTTGCGTAATATTTTTTACTGGTAACATTTGTTTTGGTGTTAAAGTATGCTATTAATAAACAATATAAATTCTAATTTACATTCACTCACTTGCTCAATCTCAAAGTTCATTGTCAACATTTGAAATATTAAATTTATAAAAACTATATCTCTATATATGTATATAAATATATTTATTTTAATT